>JAQIXI010001189.1:0-15044 GCA_034700165.1 Galumnidae sp. Gr-Ori-00277 | reverse complement strand
AAAAATTGAATAACTTTTGAATAGATCAACCAATTTTGAAGCGGTTTTCATTAAAATAATCTAGTATAATGGGAGAAAATAATAATAAAATTTGAAGAAATTTCCTCAAGGGTAAATTGAATTTTAATGATGTCAAATTGAAAGTTAATTTTTTGATAAAATTTTGTATTAAATATAATAAGGCGTTCAGTTAATCTTGTCGCTCGCGTTTTTTGAATAACTCTTGAATGCCTTAACCGATTTCAGTTCTGTAAACGGATTTATGAAGATAATTACTACCTTGATAATTTTTTGTACCAAGGTGACCAAATTTCCGGGTCGGGTCCTAGTATGGTCCAGTTGGACTTATGCGAGACCCTATGTTCCCGCTTAGCTTAAATTACCCTGGGTTGATTTTTTGATTGTGATTGATAGTAGGAAGAATATTGTTTATTTTGATACCAAGATCATTAAAATCGGTCAAGAAATAAAAACGGGGCAGTACTCTGAATATCAAGGTTTTGAGTCGGAAATCCCATAGAGGGACCCTATGGAAATCGGAACTTGCTGATATCAGAAATTTTTTGTGCTTTTTGGATAAAGCACATGATGTGGAACAACTTTGTTGCTTGGCACTTTTTGATCAAAGCTAATATAAAGCCTTCAGATGGTGTCAAATTTAGAAAAATAATATGACTTTTAACCATGCCCTCTGGTGACCTAATCTTAACTTTGATTAAAAAGTGTTAAGCAACAAAGTTGTTCCACATTATGTCCTTTATCCAAAAATCATAAAATATTATAGGTCCCACCAAGTTAAGATTTCCATAGGGTCCCTCTATGGGATTTCCGAAAATTGGTTAACCTATTCAAAAGTTATTCAATTTTTACCAACCGAGGGTTGTTATGTCCATTTCTGTATATCTTGATGGCCAGTTTTTTAGCACCAGAGGTGTTCTTCCATTTGAATGGATGGCTTAACTTATTAAACATGTCGAGCACAGGCCATGAGTGCGCTGTTCTTCCTCCGACCTTAAGTTTTACGGTAGAGCTCTAATGATTTGTTGTAATACTTTTCAAGAGATTCTGTGTTCTGAAGTGATTCTATTAAAGTCATGTACTCAGAATAAGTAGTGTTGAGCTCAGGACTGAGTTTTGCGACGCTTTCCATTGACAAATAGGATGGATAGCATATTGTGAACGAAGGAATGGGTTGGGAACGAAATTTTCTGTACCGAATGTTGACGAGAGTTCTGCCACTAATAAACTCATTAATTAGAAAAGAGGTCTGTATTACCAGACCTGTTGTACAGATAAATGTGATGGACATTCGTAGAAAATGTTTCAAGCTAAATTTCATTTTGAAAAGTATAATATTCTTGTGCAAAGTAACTTATTATTAATTTTAATATGAGACTAAAATAGTCGTAGCATTACATCAAAATTATTGAGTGAAAATTAATATTTTAATACAAAAACTTTAGAAATAACAAGTCCTACAAACTGTCCTTTTTATAAATAAAATTGTTTGTCAAACTAATAAAATTTATTAATAAAGTGAAGAATTCTAGCAAATAAAATATATTATTAAAAAATTGAATATGGTCAAGGTAGTTTTGAAAAAAAATCTTAATTTAAAATTTTATTCATTTTATATTTTAATAATTGCTTTTAAAAATAAGTATAATAATAAATAAAACTAACACAAAGATTTATGAGCTTGGTTATTAAGGCAAGTTTCCTATTAAAATAAGAAAATATTTTAATTAACCAGAATATAAGCCGTTAAATGTTTTAAAATTATCACTTAATTGAATTTTATTTTCAATTTTAATTTTTTTATAAATAGAAAAAATTAATACAAGATAAATTAATTTAAAATTTTAAGTTTGGTAGCTCACATTCAAACAATCATAAGAAAGACTTTGATATTTCATGGTATATTTTTATATAAATTTCGTTTGAATTACAGTTTATAGAAATACAGTAAACAAATTAATAGGTGGGAATTATTTCAAAATTATGCATCTTGTTTTACCTAGGTTAAAGATAAAAATTAGTTGAGTCATTATTCCGTTCCATAAATCAATAAAAATTTTAAAAATCAACAAGTTAATTTTTGAGATTTAATGATTTTCGTAAAGCATACCAAAAAAATAAATAAAATAGTCTGTCTCTCTTGAATAATTCAAGTTATTTGAAAAATTCCAAAAGTATCTTGTGAATAATTCAAAATAGAAAATTTCTACCAATATAATCAAAATTGGTTAAGAAATAATAGATATATGGTAATTTGAATATCAATAACTGAATAATATGATAATATGGCCCTTATTTCAAAGATTAATTTCAAAAGATATGTATTTTTTAATATGCACCTTTGTTTCAATAATGTAAGCATGCTAATTTTAAAATTCTGAAAATTCAAATTGACCCTGTTCAAAAATTTCTTAACTAATTTAGATGAAACTTGATAATTTAAAGTAGATTTATAATATGCTATAATATATAAAATATCAGTAAATTATTTCAAATAATTCCAAACTTATTGCAAATAAATAATTATTTATTTCACAAAACAAAAATATTTGTTTATTTGTGAATAGTTAAACATTAGATCATATCATAAATTTTGAGCCAAACCATAGTTGGAATAAAAAATTATTTTGTCAAAAATATTACAAAAGATAAGCCAACAGATATCACCAATAATTTAACTTGATAATTTTGTTTTCATGAATAAAATTACAGTTTCTATCCAAAAATATAAAATAAATTTTCTTCGAATTAATTTATGAATAATTTGTACAATAAAATGATTGAAAGGTTTTTCAATAAAAATATTTTTAATTTAACTGAACTGTTTTCAATGTTTTATAATTTTATATTTTCTTATATTTTGAATTTTAAGTTAACCATTAAATTTATTTATAAAATTTGAAGAAAATTGTATAAATCGGAAGAAATAAATTACTCTAGGTAATGGTAATTATTTAAAAAAAAATAGTTTGCTTATATAAATAATTTATTTTTAAATCTGAGAATAAATTTAAATATATTTTAAACAAACATGTTTATTTACTAATAAATAAGTATTAGTAAAAAGTTATTAATATTTAATAATATTAATATTTAATGGAAAGTATGTCTTCTTATTAATTGTTGTTTTGAGGGATAAATAACTTTTTCTGGGAAGTCATCATTAAATTGTTGTTTAAGTCGAGACAACACATCTTTTATTACTTCCTCTGCAATGAGTTTACCCTTCATTTGATAAATCTTTGATAAATTGTATAAAAGTCTTGAAGTGTTGGGATATTTATCGTAGAACTGATACCATAACTGGTATTCGCTACCGATTGTCATCCACTTATAGTCTATACTTTCATGTTTTTGCATCTCTTCAGCCAATTGCCAGACATACAACTCTCCACTTCCATCCGATTCTTTGTCATGAATTTCATCCAACACTTGCTTTGAGAGGAACTCCGAGTCTTCCCTCCATTTTTTCTCATATTTTCTCTCTTCAAACAAAGCTATCGATAATTTAGTCTTCATTTCTATATCATTCTTAAAGTCTTTATTCTTAGTCTTTTGTGTTAACTCCAGAGCGCGGGTCAGATAAAATACAGAATCAGAATAGTTTTGACAATTGAAGTTCATTTCACCCAATATTTGAGTTAAACGATATTCATCTGAAGTCTTATTATGATCTCTAATTTTAAGACACTTTTCCAGAGTTTGTTTGCAGAGAGGGATCGATACCTCATACCTCCTATTCTTGGAATACATTTGGACTAAATTATATTCACTTCGAATGGTTGGCGACAACTCTTTCACTGATGACATCTTTTCTGAGTTATTGTTTTCAATAATTTTTTCAATTCTTTTGTTATTTTTATTATAATTTTCTGTAAAACAATTTTCGTAGAAATCAGTTAAATACTGTAATTTGTTTCTATTAATTTATTAATGCAAAAAACACCAATATACTTTTGAGGGAATTTATTATATATTTTTATTTGAAATAAACTTATAAAACATGAAATTAATTATATTTATAATGAAATAATACTATTATTGGACTTTCAGTTTGAAATGTAATTAAAGTCACCCATCAAATTTTCTCAACACTATTGACAACAAGATATGAATAAATACAGTTTGTATTCCTTTACTCTCTTTTATTCTGCGTTTGAGACAAATGGAAAAAATGGAGAAAAATAAATAATCAAAGAAAGTCATTAACTCTTATCTTAAAATAGTATGAAATGCAATATATTTGAAGACAATATTTGTATCATTGATTTGAGCGACAGATTTGATGTTTAATCAATTCTTTAGTATTTAAGTAAACTTTGATAATAAAGAGATGTCTGACAGCCATAACTGCTGACAACTCTTGTGATTATTGATAATAATTTATATATTATTAATAAACGAACACATTTCTGATGAACAGCCTTGAGTCTAATCATGTGATCCACTGATTATCTTTTGTCAGGAGGTATGGATAGGAGTAGACTTTTTAAGATATTTTTCACAAGTGTTTGTATAATTTATAAAATAAAATAAACTATTTAATATTTGAATATACTTGATATTAAGTAAAATTTAACTAATTAGTTGAAATAATTTACAATAAAAATACCATGAAGTAGATATTTGTCCTTGCAAAATGTTCAAATAGATAAACTATATTATAAATAAACTCTGAAGTTTACATTCTTTTATTATTAGTTAATTTTTAGATCTGTAATCTTTATCTTGAATTAGTTAAATATTATCTAATTAAAATATTAATATAAATTTGACTAACAGTAAGTAGCACGATCTTCCTAGCTAGAACCTCATATTAAAATGAGCTTGGTATCAAATAAAAGCTTATTTCAAGTAGATTTTAAATATAAATAGTAAATAGTATTTCAAAAGAGAGTTCAATAAATACTATAATTGATTTATAAAAACATTGTGACTAATATCGACTAATTAGTTCAAAATTCATTTTTCTTGTAAGCTCTAAATCCCAATTTTTCTTCGTCCAATTTCACTGGAACAGATACTCGTTGGCCAAAAATGATTTTACCAATCAATTCTACTATTCATAAGCTTTCTAAAGAGACCAAGATCATTTTAATCCGCCACATACCATGAAGAGAGTTGCCTTCTAAATTATTAATAAAATTTACAATTATTTTAGAATAATATTTAGACTCAGAATATATAATATTTAATTCTGTTTTATTATATGAATTAATGAAATCTATTTATTTAAAAAAACTGTAATCTTAACTTTAAATAATCTTAAAAATTATCCAAAAATATTTTATTAACTATTTGGAACATAATTAGATTTAAATTATTTTTTAAAACTTAATTTTTAAAATTCAATTATGAAATTAAATTTTAATAATTAATTCTTTTAAATCAAATTCGCCATTTTAAAGTTTGTTCAGCTTACAAATAGACAAACAAATTTTTTATAACATTTTAAAACTAATAAATAATAATAAAATAATTTTTGCAAATTTTAAAATCTTATTTTTAGAAACTGTTGTTTAAGCTATAAATAATTGTATGAATTATCAAAAAATATTTAAAAGAAGAGAGGAGGACTTGGTTTGTTTTTATTTTACTATAAGATAAAAATTTAGCTTGATTAATTTATTATCTTTAAAATTTTTTATTTAATTTTCAATATAATTTGAATTATCAAAATATTTTCTTTAAAAATGCAAATAATTATCTTAATTTATCCTGATCAGAAAATTACAATAATCTTCGTTATCCATGATTTTTAAATAATATTTTATTCTTCAATTCACTGAAAATAACTGATTTAAAAACTTATGAAAGAATTCTTTTATTGAGTTCTTGAAAAAAGATTTTATCGAATATTTTCTAGTATTTTATGAAAATATAAATAATTTACATGAAAACCTTTTTTTCTTGCCCATGAGCTAGAATAAGCAGTCGCACTTTGAGAGGTCTGAAATGTTTTTCAACATATTGCAGGGGTTGGAATTCTGAGCCGGTTGGAATAGTTATGTTATCAGCAGAGCTAATCAATTATGGACTTGTAAGGTTGGCATAATACATGAGAAAAATTTCAGTTTTATTCAATATACAAAAATTGATTATAATTAACAAATATATACACATTTCTAAATTATCATCAGTTAATCAACTTCTTTTACAAGTTAAAATATCAATTAATTTTGAAAAATTCAAATTCAGTTTTAAACCACAAACATTGAAATAAGAAATTTATTGGAATTTATTGTTTATTTCTTATCTTTTAATAGTTTAGGTTTTATCTGATTAATTTCAAATTCAAAAAAGAACAAAACAACAGATAAGTCAGGCGTTGAAACTTTAATAAATAACACCTTTTTGTCAAAAATTTTTCTAATGTATTATACCAACCATACAAGTCCATAATTGATCAGCTCTGGTTATCAGGTTTAACATATATTACGTCATTTAATTAATCTAAGAGATGATTTTATTTAAAATATTGTTTTATTTTGTAATTAATTTAAATTGTTTGTAGTGATAGTCTTTATTCATGAGTTTATAAATTTTCTGTTAAGAATACTGTACTAACCTGGCTTAGAATTCCAACCCCTACAATATGCTGAAAAACATTTCAGACCTCTCAAAGTGCGACTGCTTAAGCTAGAACATTGTGTAACAGCTCGTTGAATTTAGTGTAAAATTTTATAAAATAATCTATAGTCAAATTTTGCCAATGGCCATTATCTTGGTCAAAAATCTGGTTTAAATATTAGAATTAGACTTAATTAAAAGCTATAAAGAAAACTTTAAAGATAAGTTTGAGCAAGCAGCATTAATAAGCTTTAAAATATATTTTTAAAAAATAAATTTTAATATTTACACCAAAACAATTGCATTTATTAGTGCTAAATTATCCTAGATACAATAACAAGTTAGTAATAATAATTTTAACCGAAACCTTGAACTCTTATCATATTTTTATTTATATGAAAAAGGATGTGATCTTGATAAGTTATCTTGTTATCTTAACAATGCTAATATTATGTCTACAATCACCATGCAAAGTTTGTCCATATGTCTTTGAAAATTTATTTTAAAAATATTGTCTTTAATTTTTGCAATCGTTTATATAATTTTTATTTAATACATAATTATAAATTTATATTTTGTAAAGATTACAGTTTATTAAAATTATCATTTTTTAATTTAATATTAATTTAAAATTAAAATTAAAATTATAATGTTTATATAAATTAAAGTTTTCCAAAGCATTAAACATTTATGAAATTAAAGAAACTGTAATTTATGCTCTAAATAATTTTTAAAATTGTCCACAACATTTATAAAGCTTTAATGAAGAAATTTAGGCTAACTTTTTATTAAAATAGTCTTTTGAAAGCTTGAGATTTGATGAATTGCATGCAATCAAATTATTATTGGCTAACGACTTTTTGTTCCAGTAAAATTCGGCTAGGAAAAATTGGAATGAATTTAATTGAATGTGTTCAAAATTTTCTCCTTTACATAAGAGTGTACTCACATGTTATGTTCATTACATTAAAAAGAAATGTGATAGCTAAATCAGCCAATTACTAGAAACATTTAATCAAGGGATATAATTTCATTATTTGTTTGTGCAATTGTTTGTTTAATTTATTAATTAACAATTACAATTTTAATAAATTAGATAATTAACTAACAAAAATTAATTTTTTGAATAAACCTTGTTGTATTTTTAAACTTTGAAAACAAAGTTTTAAATTTATAAAAAAATGTTTAATTTAATAAAAATTAATTACAGTTTAAAAAGTTGTTTACATCATTTATTTGTTTGCCATTTGAACATTTTATAAATTCATCTGTATAAGAGTAAAAAATTCTATTATGAATACTTTTATAAATTAGAATCTAATGATTACGCAATCATTGCAGTCTAGAGTTGTTGAGTAATAAATCCAGATTTTGTTTTGTTCGTTTGATAAAAAGAACGGCACAAAAATTATTTCATCCATATATTGTTGATTATATAAATCATCTAAATAGAGTTGAGTGGGACGGTTTGAAAAGGTTAGGGTATATTTTGCAAATTTATATCCCGTATTAAATGCATTTTTTCGCAAAGCTATTGTTACCTCCAAATTATTTTTCTCGAATAAAAATGTATTGTTAAAAAGAAAATTGACTTTTGAGTCACAAATTTCCAAAAATTCTAATTTATTTAAGTAATAAAACGGTTTTTCTCCGATTGTTCGGAGATTTGTTTCACAGATTCTCAAATCATATAATTTATTTTGATATCCATTTATGGGTTGGAAGGCTTTGGAAGGAATTTCTATTATATTATTATTGGATAAATATATTTCTTCAATATTTTTAAACTTGCTCAATATTTCGAATATTGAATTATCTTTATAAGTTAATTTACTATTTCCATGAAAATGAATATTTTTTGTAACGAAATTAGTTTCAATAAAACAGTTGCGATCAATAGTAATTAAATTAGAATAATCTATTAAAATCATTTCAAACGTAAAGTCTTTAAATGTATTTTCATCCAAAACCTTAATATTCTTATTTCTCAATAATTTAAAACTTTTAAAATGTCGTTGTTTTACAGTAAAGTTATTTCTCAGCGATTGAAACATTTTAGATAAATCCAGGTCATGGTCTTTACAATAAATATCATCATTATCACATGCACATGGTGATAGTAATTCTTGTGGCGGACATTCACTACGAATAACAGATATAACTAAACAGAAGAGAAATATTTTTCTAAACATTTTTATTTTAAACTTTTACAACACTTTTATTTATAACGTTATAAATTTAAACGATATGTCACTAAACAGACAAATGAACATAAAATGATTAATTATTGTATAATTTTAAAAATTTAATAATTATTTTATTAAATAAATAATTTCTGTGAAAACAAGTTAGTTAAATTAAATTTCCTTTGTTTTGATTAACATTCCTAAAATATCATTTTACTAAATTAATGAATAATTCATATCTTTAACCAAGCTCAAATAAACGTTTTATATTCTTCTGGAAAATATTATTAAGTATACACAGAGGTTCATATCTGAGAGTTTCTATTGTACTAATTAAATTAATTGGAAAAGGTAACAAAATTACCCTCAAATGCTTAGTCAGTGAAAGAAAAACTAATAAATTGAATGATTTGTTTATTAAAATATCATACGAAACCTAAATTGATATGAAATATATACAATATTTTAGTTTATATTGTAAGTTTTCAAAAAACTGTTTCTATCAATTTTATTTTTTTTACAAAAATTGTTCTAAATATAACTTGATAAAAAAATTTACTTAAATATGGCATTTGATATGAATCCATTAAAATTGAGAAGAATTTTAATTAATGTTTTTAATATAATTATGAAAATTTTGCAGAAAATTAGATTTTACTAAAAACTGTAATTATTATTATAAAATTCTTTTTAACTAATCCAAATGATGTTTATTTTTACGCACGTTTGGTTTTTTTTAAAAAAAATACTCTGTATATATTTATGAATATGTTTTTAGATTGTTATCGTTTAGTTCTTGTTGAAATTTAAACAAGTAAATTTTTATCAAACACCCTTTCGTGCTTTTCATTTTTTCATTCAAACTCAGATTCTCATTTTTAATTAAAAAAAATCAGGTTCATTACAATGGCCAACAATTCCTCAATACCCTTTGCTATGATAACAGCTTTCATCAGGACAGGCAAAAATAACTGGACTCAAATCTTTAAACTTATTTTAAGCCAAAATTTTATTTTATTTATATCTCTTAAAGAAAATTCTTTAAATACAGTTTTAACAAAGGTTTTGTCCAATAATATTTTCTATCAAAATTAAGTACTGATTACAGTTTATTCATTTTTTAAAAATTTTGTGACTAATTTAAATTATTCTTAAAATTTAAGTAAATGTTTTAATAATAAAATTTTAATTTTATATAAAAGTTGCAGGGATGGCCATCGGAGGGGGCATAGCCCAAATACCCCCTGTGATCGGCGAGGTACCCCTCCCCCCCCACGAAGGCTCGAAGAAAAAGAGGGAAAAAATTCGTAAAAAGAGAAATATAAAGAGAAAAATCAGATAAAAAGCTGTAAATAATAACAAAATTATCGAAATAACATAATAAAATCTGTATTTACGCTCAAATTTACAGTTTTTAAGAGCCAATTTATAAACTGTATATTAATGTTTTAAAATTTGGAAACACAAAAATTTGTTTTTTTGGTTTTTAAAGTTAATTTTAGTTAAAATTGATTAAAAACCATTTACAATTCAATAAAATGTGTTATTAAATGCAATAAAACACTAAAAAACACTTAATACTCGAAAAATAGACCATTTTGGCTTTTGTAAAAATACCCCCCTCCCCCTATACCCCACTGTCAGACGGTCAGTGGCCATCCCTGTGAAATTTGATATAAATATCTACGAATATTGACCAATAAAAATGTCTGGAATAATTGTAAACTAATGAGTAAGTTTTCATCAGAATAGATAATATGAAAATATTCTTTATTATTCAAATAATTATTCAATGCATTCTTATTCACCTATTATGTATGTTTTTCATTTTATTTAGTTTTTTCATAATTTATTTAAAATAAATTATACTAGATTATAAATTATTATTTTATATGCAAATAAATTCAGCCATTAATATTTTGTCTATCATTTTATGATAATTAATCTTAAAAAAATGTTTTATATTTATAAGAATATAAAAGATATTCAGGTATTCAAAACTTTTTAAATAAAACACAATTCTTTTATTGTGCCGAAACTTGTGGTCATATTTCTGAACAAATATTTTTTTCAAGATTGTATAAAATTATATTTAAATGATGTTTCAAGAACATATTTGCATAGTTTGCATGTTGTTTAATAATTAAATAATTAATATATTATTCATTTAGTCATTTGAATATAATAATAATTAGAAAGCAATTTTAACCTTGGTAATTTTTCCATCATTTCTTAATATTGATAAATAAGTGTATATAAATAAAATGATAAATATTTTAAGTGTTCTTGATCAACTTATATTTTTAAAATTGTTTGTATATAAAACAAAGAAATTGAGTCTAAAAATTTATTTTAAAACAATGTCTTCAATGAATCTGAAACTACCGTTTGATTACACAAACAGTGAATGTCTTACTAAAAGACAAAAACAAATCAATAAAATAAAATATTTGTTTCTTATTGTTGTAAATATATTTTACATTATTCATTGTTTGATTATATTTTTCAAACTTGGATCAATTAAATCAAATCAATTACCACCATACTATTTTCACTGTTTCCACTACCTTGGTGGCTTTTCTCAATTTTATTATATCCTATCAATAATATGTATTTTGTATTCCATTCAATATATTTTTCTTATTAATCGCAAACACGAGTCAAGACATAAATGGATGAAAATAATAGATGTTCTTAACACTGACAGCCATTCCTTTCATTTGCTTGGATTGATTGACAAGCATTACCAAGGTGTTTATATAAGAAATGTAAAAAAAGTTACCAAGCTAATAACATTGTCATTTCATTTTCAATTTGCTTCGTTGAGCATGATATCAATTATTTTAACAATAATAAACTTATCCATGCTAGATTTTATAATTTATGGCATTTTAACCTTGGCATATGTATTTAGTATTTGCGGGATATATTTCTTTTGTTTTTATTACGGATTTCTTCACTTTTTCATAGTTTGTTATTTCTGTGAAATTAGATTAAAGGCATTCAATAATAACTTTAATAAATTGAAAAATTCTAAACAATTTCTGAAATATAGAACAATTGATAGAATTCTAAATAATCTTGATCAAATCATATCATTAATAAATTCTTGCAACAATTTCTGGAAGGATTATATATTCTCTATTTACTATACATTTATTCCTCTTCTTATGATATGTCTTCAGTCTGTTTTATTTGACCAGGAGTTTAATTTTTTCTTCTTCGTGATTTGTTTTTTCGGTGTTATTTTATTTTCAATGATTTTTGGCTTTAATTTGATTACGTCTTCAATCAATAAACAGACTATTATTACGTTTAAATGTTTTCAAAACTTTTATATAAATAATAAAAATATCATTAAAACGAAATACAAATTTAAGGTAAAGTTTTTATTAACATTAAATTACTTAAACTTTTCATTTATTAGATATTGAATTCATTGGAAAGATTGACATCAAATAAATATCGGATTGGATTTTCCTGTTCTAAACAGTTTGTAATAACACGGGTTATAATGTTTAAAGTAATAATATTCTTAATTTATTCTTGGTATTAATTCTATTCTTTTAAATTTAAGGTTATAATAATGTTTATTCGGTTCTTCATTCTAACCAACAAAACTGCAAACACTTTGAATAAAACATAACTTCAAAATAAGTTTCAAAAAATAAATTTAAGAAATTCCTTAAATAATATTATAATTTATTTCAGATTTGTTCTATTTTATTTTCCTCCTTAAATACTATATCCAAGTTAAATAAAAAATTATTCAATTTAATAATCATATATAAATTAAACAGCTCACCTTTGCTATGCCTTGTATCATGTTCAATTCCTTTTTATAAAGAAAAAGTACTGATCAATGGATATTAATAATGTTGAAGGCAACTATAAATAGATGATTAAAAACAAATTGAACAAGAACATTTATTAACAAACTGTGTACGGTTATATAACTAAAATTATTTATATTAAATTTAGAAAAATTTCAAATAATTTAGCTTGGTCAATAAAAAATGATTTATTTAATTGCTTATTAAAACTGTAAAGAAAATTTAAAATGATTTTAAATTATACACCAAAATTTCCAAATAATATTATGTAAAGTATAAAAAACACCGAAGTATTTTTCCTTTTTGAAATTTTAATCTTGGAATATTTTCTTATTATATTTTTATTCTCAATTTATATTGAGGTGTTCTGATAAATTGTTCTGGTGAAATGATAAATTGTTGACAAGTTTTCAAATCTAAAAAAAACATATAGCCTAGTGATTCCCAATAATATTTACTATATAAATGGATATTTTTAATTAAAAATCAATGTTTTATTTACAGTTTTTAAAAAATATTTATTTATAAATATAAAAGAAATAAAATAAGACATTATTCGAATAATTTTAATTAACTATGGCCTTTTTTTTAATATTTTTCTATATTTAATTTTGTGATTCAAATTTATAGACTTATTTTAAGTGAAGTACTTTTCAAAATACTCAAAAAATTAATCAATTTTATTAAATACACTGTAAAATAGTACCAATTTTATTTGTAATACATCTGTAGGCATACGTTTTTGTTAAAGTTTATAGTTATCTAGCTAATTATATTTCAGTCATTTAATCTGTTTGTTTGTAACATGCACATTCTTTATATGAAATATTTTTGTTATAATTAGTTTTGTATCCTGTCTAAAAAGTATAAGTATTTACTTGTTACTATTCAATACTTGACTTTATGTTCAATTGATGTTCTCTTTATGTTAACTTTAAGTTCAGTCTAATCCATGTTATGTAACTGTGCACAGTTTGTCAATAAATGTTCTAGTTCAATTATGTGTTTTTAATCAACAATTCTGGAGGCCTTCACATCAATTTAGTAGAAAATTTAATATTGGCTTCAATGACATTGCATATAAATCCATTTTGATACCTTCATAAATAAGGCCAACACTTTTTGCTTGGTTACAATGTTTGGCCTATATTCAAAATAATCAGATTATTTTTTGATATAAACAAGTGATACCAGCAAATTCTCTCTTCTCTCCACTCAATGTATGGGAAGAAACAAGAGATCACTTTTAAGCAGGGATGGCAAATGAACGGCAAATTAGAATTTTAATACAAGAATATTTCTTCAATCCATCAAAATTAACCTTACTATATTTGAAAGGAAGGCATTTATATTAAATATACAAAAATCACAAAATAATATTATTTTAATACTATTTCAAAGTTTTTATGAAATATATAAGAAAGATATAAAGATGATATATTTATTACCATGTTTATTAATAAAGATTTTAAATGTCGCCGAAAATCTGCCCAAAAGTTAAAGTTTATTGTCTACAATTTGAGATCATCCCGAAACTTAAGTTTATATTGATTTTGTGTTCACTATTTCATAATTTAGAATAATTTATTAAATAATTTTTCAATTTTTATTAAATTTATTTTAATAATATAATTTTTCAACCAGTTATCTCAACTTGTTTTACAATTAAAGCAGTGATGGCCATCAGGGGGGTATAGGGGGTATTGGGGTACCCCCCCTTGGAGCCAAAAAATTGTTGTACTAAAATGCAATAAAAAGCTGACCCCCTTCTATTTTTCTTATTTTTCGACCTAGACCAAAATAGAAAATTTATTTGAATTCTAGACATATTAAAGTATATTATTTTAAATAAAAAGTTTAAAGATTAAGCTATGAAAATGGCCTTAATTATAAACTGTAAATCTCTAGAATATCGGTGGCCATCACTGAATTAAAGTTAAAATCAAGGCAAAAAAAGTTTTGTTAATGTTTTGAATTTGCTAAATCATTGTAGTAAATATGAATTTTGTGGACAATTTTTAAAATTATTTCGAGCAAAAATTACAGTTTCTTCAATTTCACAAAAAGTTTGATGTTTTGAAAATTATAGAATTTAAATAAATTTTATATTATAAAATTTTTAATTCAATATTTTAATTAGCTTTAATTTGATAGCTTTTTTCTATAGAAAAATTTAATTTATTTAAATATTATAAATAACTTTAATATGTGTGAAATATTAAATTAATAGTAATAATTTTATAAACTGTATTTTTTATCAAATGCAAAGGAGTTGGCAAAGGTTCGACAAACATTCTTGGATTTTGATGATTTTTGGAACATTGATTAAGGAAAGGTAACTGAATATCATGCACAAAGAATTTTTCACTACATTTACGGAGTAATAATGTAGTATATAGAATCGTCTTTCCCCCACCCACCCGCCCACCCGCCCACC
>JAQIXI010001188.1:0-15046 GCA_034700165.1 Galumnidae sp. Gr-Ori-00277 | reverse complement strand
TTTGACAGTTGTTTGAGTTCATCATTTAAAAATTTCCCTTATATATAAGTGAATTTTCAAAGTTTAAGTGTTAAAAAATTTTTTCTTCACTTTTGCATCAATTTTTTTATAAAATTAAAATAAATTTATAATTATTCATTGATAATTTGTTGATTTAAACTTATTTTTTGCCTATATTTAACTTTTTAAAAGTAATCCCGAGGGCTATCCAATGCTCCCTTACTCTACAATATTGTGCAGCGACTTTATGGTGGACCCTGTATTTATTTTAATCCATTTATTTAATATTAATAATAAAATTCATTATTTTTCTAAAATTAATAAAAACACATTTCACCTTGCTTAATTTATATTAGTGTCAAAGTTTCATCTCATAAACTTTATATACAAACTGTATATTATTTATTTTAGGAATTAAAGAAATTATTTAATTCAAATAAAATTCCTATTTAAAAAAATTATCCTAGATAAATCGATCATTGTTCCTATTGTTGCAAATGTTAAATCGAAACTTACCTGACCTTCCAAACGGCACTAGAATTCATTGATTTACATTTGAAAAAATTAATTTTCAAAAATACATGTATATGTAATTCATTTGAAAAAGCAAAACCTAAAAATCAATTTGAATTCTTTAGTTCGTATAAAAAGACGTGGAATAGATTCGAATAGTTTTGAAATAATTTCATTTCAAATATGAATAAATCGATTTCTTTTATTCTATGAAAAATTTATTTCTAAAAATTAAATGTTTTTAGTGTTGCCTCTAAATGGGAAGATGGGAAGCTTCCCATTTTTAAAAGTTCCCAAAACTCCTAAATTCCGAGAATATAAACGAGGAAAGGGATTTATGCACAATGAAAATTCTAACTCATACCCAAATGACTGTTACAGTCCTAATTCCAATTTATGTGCGTACGACCTACAAAGTTTCGTTGTGCAAAGTTCCAGGAAAGTTGGGAAGCTTCCCGAAAGTTTCGGAAAATAATTGAGGGAAAGGAATGTTGTTGACTGATATCGTTTTGTTCGCATATTTTATTATTGAATAAAAAGTAGTGGTTGATCTCGAGGCCAAAAATCAACTCCCGGGTCTCGAAGAGGATTTCCTGATCGAGAACAAGAGTTGACTCGAGCCTCAAACGAGTCTCGAAATTATTTATTTAAATAAATAACTTTTATTTTAAAATTTCAATTAATTTAAATCTAATAGAGAAAAGAAAACGCATTTATATTATATTTAAGTAAGAATTTCAAAGCAAAGTCACAATTTATTGAACTAACATTTGTTTTCATATTTTTAAAATATAATTCCATATAATAATTAGTTTGTAATGCATTTTCAAATATTTTGAATCATTCGAGACTCGTTCGAGACTCTCGACTGTACCCGATCGGGATCGAGAAAACTGATTCCCGGTCGAGACTCTGGTACTCTGGATAATCGACCAAGCTCTAGAAATAAGCCTATCTGTAGTTTTTTAAATAATTAAAAGATTATATAATAATTTGTTATACTTTTTATTCAATTCCTTATAAATTATTTGAAAGTAAAGATTAGGAAACAATTACTTCTTTTTTTAAAGTAAATGAACTTATTATCAAAACTGAGAAAAAATACTTATTTATAAAATATTATTGAAAGAATTGAATGTTATCTTAATTAGTAAACTAAAGTTTGATTTGTAATATTTAAAAGTAAAAAAAATATCAAGCTGAATTTATCTCTAATATATAAAAATTATTTTATTTTTAAAAATAAATGATCCTTTTAATTTACATTTGTGTGCTTGCAAATAGAAAGGGCTTATGCAAGTTATATTTGGTTAACAAGTTATTCTGGATAGAATGGTTCTAGAAGATTTTTTGCAATTAAGTAAGTTTTGTAATCAACTCTAAGAGGAGACACTATCGAAGCCCTCTTAGATTACGGATAGTATTTTTCCCTTTTGGGGGTCAATGCGACCAATATTTAGGATCAATAGGATTATAGCAGGTAGGGTTGAAAATCAAATAAAAACTACTTGGATTTGACAAGATACTTGCTAAATATAATCAAGTATCATAGAAGTACTTGTTAGAAAATTCAAAAGTCCTTTTAAAATTGTGAGTTATTAGCTCACAATTTAAACAAATTATTTAATTTTAACTTAGCCTATTGTATACCTAGTTAATTCTAAAAATCATATCTGGCAACATTAGTAGCGGTCAGCCGTAGGTCAACGGCATCAAGACTTGAACGGCAGTACTTTGGCATATAAGTCGGCGATTCTAAACATTTCTTCATTCAATAATTGGTTTGCAATTAGAGTCGACTTTATTGCTTAAAAGTGGAAGAGTTTCACTGCTCAAGCATTTGACTAAATTGAACATGCAACATTTGCACAAACATTAATCTAATTGCATTTTTGTCGAATAGATGTGAAAGTTTTACATTCAATTTACAAGTATTTTTAATAACAAGAATAGTAGTTATCCTGCAATAAATCATGAACTCAGCCATCGTTGGGAAGGTTTGAGAATTGATGTAAACATTTCGACATTACTTTCATATTTAAAATGATGTAAATGTAAAAAGTAATCCATGAACTGACCCAATATTATAAATAGTTAAAATTGATTTTTACATAATATCATGTTCATATATCTTTGATGGACACAATCCAATTAAAATTTATCAATCAAATAAATCTAAGGCAATTATTTGATCATGATCAGTTTTATTTATTTTTTTAAATTTTTATATATTATGTAATAAAAGCAAATATTAATTATTAATTATTTGTTTATATTGTGAGTAATATAATATTATGGGTTAAATGAAAGTAAACTTTCAAATTTAATTATATCTTGATTAATTAGCCATGGTAATATTGGCAATACTGAGTAGATTTAGTTCGTTATTAATTATTATTTTATTAGTTATTCTAATAAATTATCACAAATTCTAATTAGAAGTTATTCTGAATAGAATGATAAGCAAGGTGAATCAATTAACTTTTGAAGATTTTGTTGATTGCTTTTAATTATTATTATTAAATTCTATTAATTTAATTATTCTTAATATTCTTGCTAGTTTAGTCTAAAGAATATTGAGATTACGTAAATATATTTCACAATCTTGGTGCTTTCAATTAATCAATTGTTATAGCAAGACTGATATTTTGGATATTTTTTTTGTAAATTTTCTTGCTAGTGGCAAAATACTACCTCATTTTTGTTTATTACATATTTGCATGCTAGTTTATCAAAAAGGAATATGAAATTAAACTGAGTGGCAAGCAAGGTCGTATTTTAATTATAGATCTTTACTCAGAGTATTGTTTAAGTCCAGGAAAAGATTACTTTAAATATATTGAAAGTATTCCAAATGACATTATAATCAAAATGAATGAATCAAATTTGAAATTTTTAAATTGTTTTCACATATTTTTTATTTATCAATAATTTTTTTGATCTTTAATTAAATAAATACTAAGCAATAAAAGGAATAACCAAGACAGTTTTATTTGTGTTGTGAAATTGCAGGTTTACTAATTTCCTAGAAACATATTTAGACATATAAAAATATCTTGCACACTTTCATTGGTTTCTCAATTGAAAATAGAGGACAATTTCTTTAGTTTTTGATAACCTAGCTAGTCTATTTTTCTTTATATTTTGAATTCGTTTGCTTAAGCCTCCGGTAATTTATGCGGTGCTGGTCGTCATAATCTGCTAATTGTAATATTGAAACCTTTAAAACAATTTCTTTATAGAAACAGGATTTGGTTATATAATTAGTAGAATCACCACAACTACTTGTAAACTACCTTGGTTATTACAAGAGAGATGTGTTCGACAACAGTTAGAATCAGATAACTATTAGTTTAACTCAAATCTTTAACGGATAAAATCTCTCAATAATTGAGAATTAATCAATACTCTTGTTATATATTTTAAATATATTCGTGTAAACTTTGGTTAATATAACTTTAATTCTAAATTAATAAATACCTAGTAAGTAATCTTACATTTAGAATGTTTGCTAATTTTACTAGTTTAGTTTAATTTACTAGTTTGTGATGTTATTTATTCGATAATAATTTTATAAACTTGAAAGTTTTATAAAGTTCAATTTAAAAGATTTGTTGAAATTGTATCTTGCCAAAAGAAAAACTTTTGGAAAAGACTAAAGTTTGGGTCATATCTATAAATCTTTTAAGAAAATTATTATATCAAAAGAAAATTATGTAATAATCAGGAAAAATATAAGAAAATAATCACTTCTTACAGATTATGTTATATTATGTTAATTTTCTTTTTGCTTACAATTAAGGGACAAATTGTTTAGGAGTAAAAAAAAAAGATTATGTATTGAATCCCTTGAAAAGTGAACCAATGATTTCGTGTTTATTTCAATTTTTTCGATTATTTCTGACAGCATTTGATTGATTGACATTAAATATTAATTTTTATTAGACTTTTAAGTTTTTTTAATTAATGTTTAACTGTTTACTCAAAATTAACTATCAATTGCTTTGAACTTATCTTTCATAACCGAAATTGTGTTTGAGTTTCACTTTCACTCCGAAATGTTTTATTCAAACAGTGTTTTGGTCTAACACTTGACTTTAGTATCATTTTTTCCTAATATATAACTTTTAATATAATTATAAATTTGCTATTTTTTCTGATAACTATTTTAATAATTCTATTAATTAATTAAATTCCAATTTGTCATAAAGTTAAGTAAAGTCAATTAAATTTATGACTTATTTCAATATTATGAAATGATCTAGCAGAAATATATTGCTAAAAAAATAGTATTTAGAAAATGTATTAAAGTATTAAATTTGTATAATTTGATTGAATTTCTTATAATATTTATTTCTAATTAAATTGAAATTTAATTTAATTGAAATATAGATTAAGTGGAAAAATATGGTAATAGAAAATAGTGAAGAACTTGTCTTTTATCCGAGCGATGAGTACAGACGGGGCTCTAATTTATCAACACTTGAAGAGTATAGAAGAATGTATGAGAAATCTATTGAAGAGCCGCAACTTTTTTGGACAGAAGTGGCCAAACATTTTTATTGGAAGAATTTTCCAAAAGATGTGCTCAGTTTTAACTTCGATATGAGTCGAGGACCAATTTCTGTGAAATGGATGGACAGCGCCGTCACTAATATGTGTTACAATGTTTTGGACAGAAATATTGAAAACGGAAAAGGAAATAGTATTGCCTACTATTGGTAAACAAATTGGAATTTTTTTTAAATATAAATTTATGTAAAATTAAAGGGAAGGAAACGATGGAATCACTAAACGACAGATCACTTATATTGAGTTAAGACGAGAGGTCTGTAAGTTTTCCAACGCTCTTAAGAATTTAGGCATTAAAAGAGGCGATCGAATAGCCATTTATATGTCGGTCTCTATTGAAACGGTAGTGGCAATGCTGTCCTGTGCCAGAATAGGTGCTATTCATTCTGTTGTGGTGAGTGACCATTCCTTTACTGCTTTTTTCATAAAACCAAACATTCGATCAAATATTGTTTAAAATGATTTTTAATTTATTTTTTATTAAAGAGTTTAATAGTGTTTAAATTGCCCTGCTAATTTTATTTTCAAACCTTAGTTCGGAGGTTTCTCAGCCTCAGCACTGGCCGATCGTATTATTGACGCCAATTGTGTACTATTGATATCGAGTGACGGCTCCTTTCGGGGCAATAAATTGATTCCCCTTAAAATGATCGCCGATTTAGCGCTCGATATCTGTCGGAAAAGGTTTTCATAGATTTCACTAATTTTTCATTTATTAATAAATTGTTTGCATTTCAGGGGATATAAGAAAATAATTGCAAATATTGTTAACAAACACTTGAATCTGACTTTCGCTGAAACGGATGAGAATAATAATCCTGTTTTCGGTTGGAATCCAAAAATTGATGTCTATTGGGAAGACTTAATCAAAAATGTCGCCGAATATTGTGAACCGGTTTGGCTGAACGCTGAAGACCCGCTTTTCATTTTATATACAAGGTAAATGGATTAGATCAATTTCATTATAATAACAAATGATTTATTATAACATTTATATCAGTGGAAGTACGGGAAGACCAAAGGGTGTGGTCCATACAATTGGTGGTTATCTTCTCCACTCATATCTGTCCTTCAAATACGTATTCGATTATATGGACGGCGATGTCTTCTTCTCGACAGCAGACTTGGGATGGATGGCTGCCCACACTTTCAATGTTTACGGAGCGTTGGCTAACGCGGCATCCATTGTATTGTTTGAGGGAACCCCTATTTATCCAAATGCAGGCCGTGTCTGGGAAATCATAGATAGGCTTCAGGTCAATGTCTTCTATACGGCACCGACTGCTATACGAACACTAATGAAGTTCGGCGACCATTACGTAAAGACATATAACAGGACTTCGCTCAAAGTTTTAGGAACTGCAGGCGAACCAATCAATCCTGAGGCCTGGCTCTGGTACTGGAAGGTTGTGGGCGATGGACGCTGTCCTTTAGTCGACACCTATTGGCAAACGGAAACTGTAATTATTTGTTAATATTTTTGAACAAATTTTTTATAAAACCTTTGGATAACAAATGAAATGAAATATTTGTTACCTTAAAGTCTACTTATTTTAAGGTTAACCCTTTGGGTTAGTTTGTCTCTAAATAATACAACATATTTATTACTATTATTCAAAATGAACAGGGTGGTCCAATGATCACATCCCTTCCCGGCTGTACACCTATGAAACCGGGATCAGCGACTCTGCCTTTCTTTGGTGTGAGTCCGGCAATACTTGACAAAAATGGAAAAGAAATTGAAGGTCCGGGTGAGGGACATCTGGTGTTCAGCCATCCCTGGCCTGGAATTGCGCGCACTATTGACGGAAAACACAACTTATTTGAAATGACTTACTTTCAGAAGTTTAACGACTATTACTGGACGGGGGATGGGGTCAGACGTGACGCAGACGGCTATTATTGGATTACCGGCAGATCTGACGACACTCTTAATGTTTCCGGACATCTGTTGTCTACTGTAGAGGTCGAGACAGCAATAGTAGAGCACAGGTCTGTTGCAGAGGCGGCCGCTGTGTCAGCACCTCATCCCGTGAAGGGACAGATTCTATACGTATTTGTCGTTTTTAATGATGGCTTTAAACTGACCCATGACTTAGAACTGGATATTAAGCACAGGGGTATTGTCTTCTCTCAAAATTTACTTTCATATAATTGTTCATGGTAACCGTAGTACGTGAGAAGATAGGTGCCCATGCACAGCCCGATGTCATTCATGTGGTCAGAGACTTACCCAAAACAAAATCAGGCAAGGTCATGAGACGAATATTGGGCAAGGTAACTAAAAATGACTGTGAACTGGGAGACACTTCAACTATGGCTGACGAATCCATTTTGGATGAGTTGTTCAACAAATGTCCGAATTATTAATTTGAGTTTTATTATAGTAATACTCTTTTCTATAAAGAATATATAACCTAGATAATTTGTTTGCTCACTTTTAATTGAAATGTTTTTCAAAAATATTATTTCATTTTTTGTCAAAATATTGTGTCAAATGTAAAGTTTGGAAAAACCTGTTACTAGAAATAAGATGAGCAAGCAAGATCAGAATAATATATAAACCTCCTTTTGCTTAATTCTTGCTTGCTCATTCATGTTTCTTTTATTAACATTTTATTTTTATTTTTAAGGGTTTTTACAGTTATTAAGTTTATTTACATCGACTCAATTTCATTTGAAAGTTCTCTAAACCTGGCAATTAAAATATGATAGATGATTTTTCTAATATGTCTTAAAGAGAGCAAAAGAAAACCTATTATCGAGTAAAGTGTTTGTGAAAATTCATTAATCATTTTAAGTGCGAAATTGTAAACATTTTGAGAAAATTGTTGTGTTTTTAGCATTTAATCATTTTTTTTCTTTCAATTATGTTAATCAAGAATTCTTGACCTAGACCTTGACCTTGCTCTTTCTTGAAATCTTCTTTGGAAAACAGTTAAGATTTTCAAGAACACTAAAAGCAAGCAAGTTTAGGTCGCGCCCTAAATCTTCATTTATAATGAATTTGTTTTTTTATATTTGAATTTTATATAAATTTTTATATTCAAAATTATCTTGTTTATATTTTATTAATGGAATCATATGTAATACTTATCTAAATTGAAGTGATTTTTATAAAAGTGTCAAAAATTCTAAAAACATTTGAAATAGAGCAAGGCAATTCTTTGTTATGTCATATAATTTAACTTCATATTTTTTTAGTACTCAACATAATTTAATTAAAAGAAATTATATTAAGAGAATATAATCTATAAAATATGACGTATTTTTATTTCATCTGATTTAATTATAAAGAGTCTAATTTTATAATTAAACGACTAATACAGTCGTATTAATGAATATACAGTCATAGTCTTAATTAATGTTTGGTGTCTTTTTTTCCCTATTCCTATTCAAGATCATATTCTTTGATATATTATTTTAATTTTTTGAACACAAAATATGGTTTAATTTAGATTTTATGAAATAATTATATTATAATTTGATATTAAAAATCCATTTTAATTTACTATTAGATTAGTTTGAAAAATTCTGAACAGGGTTAATTTTTATTTTCAGAATTTTAAAATTTAAATTTTTAAAAGGATTGGATACATTTTATAAACAAATAAGAATATTATATAAAAAGTTTAAAAACACTTATTAACTCAATTTTGATCTAGTTTATAAAAATATTTGAATGTATATACCTGGAATGGTACTAAAAATACTAAATATACTAAAACATTTAGGATATAGCAAATTTGACAAATTAAAAATTATTGGAAAATTATACTAGGTAATGCAAAGATTTTTTTATTTTCATAAAATAAAACCCATAGTTAGGGCTTAGAATTTATTTTATTATCTTAAATATTACAGTAAAATTAGAGGGAATACAGAGAAAAGTTACCCGGCATTAATAAAGATTTATTCCGACTGTATATTCTATTGAGTTTTTAACCTTACAATTATTATTAATGAAAAAATATATGTCTTAATTACATCTTTGAGCTCATTATTATAACTAAATTTAAAATAAAAACACTTTAACTTTTACTTTCTTTTATTATTTTTATATATAAAAGATGTCGTCTGAAGAACTAGATGATTTATTTAATGTTGATGAAGATTTTATTCAAGATAACAAAGGTATATAAACTATATAATTTTTTCATTAATATTTTTCATAAGAAAATGCAGGTAAACATAACTTAATTTCCAATTTGACACAAAACCCCATTCAATGTGATCACAACTTTAAGGAATTGGTAGTCCTCTCTCTTAGATAATGTGTGAGATAACGCCCATATCTTCAGTCTCTAACTTATATTTCTATACTTTTAATGCAACAGTTCTGTTATAATTGTCATAACTTGTGTTAAATTTATAACAAATAAAAGTTATATTCATCATAACTCTCTCCACTGACCAGTGATTGTATAATACATTAAAGCACGTGACAAACTAGGTCATTTTTATGTTAAATAATATATCATTTAATTTGATATTGAAATACATTAATTTGATATTTTGAGTTATACGAGTTTAATGTCAACTCATCTTGATAATGCAGAGATAATAATTTATGCAAAGATAATCACATCCTAAAAATAATCTTGTTATTTAATATTTTTAACTTTTCTATTTAAAATTTAAGCAAGGTATAAACTATTTAAATTATTGCGAAATTTATTAATTTGATTAATTGATATATTAAATCATAGAATGATATAATGAATTTGTTGTTAGAAATATTGCCCTTGGTCGTGTTATTAACTTGTGATTAATTAAATAATTAATAGGAAAACGTTTGAATTCAATGTCAAAACGATCACAAATATTTTGATATTTGAGATGTGATCGATAATTGTCTGATAACTCTCCCAAACCTATATATAAATGTCTTTCCTTTCATGGAGTGGACATTCCTTTTCTTGTATTTCATTTGTTGTTATTATTTGATTGTGAAAAGAGTTAAGATTTTTAAAAATATGTGCGAAAAGATTTTTACTTTTAAAGATCCTTACATTGATAATACTTATGCTCATGGTAAGTTTATAACTTTCCATTTTTATTATCTAGCAATAAATTATAAAATTAAAATTATTGTATCAGTGATCTACCCTACTATGAACTAGCTACTTTGAAATAAATTAAAATTATTTTTTTAATCTATTAAGATTCAAAATTCAAATAAAATTTTTACCAAGACACATTTTACTAATATCAATTAAATGTTTTATTTGATACTATATTAATACATTTTATTTAAATATTTAAAAAAAATCAAAAATAAAATTTATACAATTGAAAATGAAATTAAACCAGGAAAATAATTAGAAAAATTATAAATTTTATAGGATTAAATTATTTTGGGTTGAACTGAATTAGTATTAAAAAAGCCTTTCAATTATGCTATACTCAATCAAGAGTATAGATTCTATACTATAGAATTTAAGTTAAATTATTTAACATAAATTTTTCAACAAGGTCCAATACATAATAGCTACTAAATAATTTTCCAAAATATATTTTAAAATTTATAAATAAAAATTATTTTAAAATATAATTGTATTCCTTTCCATACGCTTTACTTTTAATCAATTAAATGTTACCAAAGATAATAGTATTTTAAAAGTATTCGAGTACGTTTTACTTTATGTGCTGATTCATGAAATAAGCAAGTTTGTGCTATTCAGACAAGCTTATATTTTTACCTTGATAGATATACACATGTTTTGTGAATCTATACTATAGATTCTATACTTTGAGTTGCAGATGAAGTTCAAAATATTGTTAACAAGGTCAACTCATTTTGTTTCGCAAAAGGAATATAGTTTTGAATTGTCACGAAAACAATCACTTTTGACTATTGTTTGTAAAGCAATTTGGTCTTAAATATTGGTTGACATTATCGAAGGTTAACTTTATTGGCAGTTGTGCGAAATAAATATCTTGTATATTTTTATAATGATTATAATAGCTAGATCAATTGCCAAACTAACTTTAATTTGTTGAAATGACTAACAAAAGTACTCCTGAAAAGTGATTAATTCATTACTATTTATAAATAATAAATTATATTATATCTTATTATAAAATCAAAGAAAAAAAGAGGACTTATTTTGTAGTCATATATTTATCACTGAATTGAAAACAAATGTTCTATAATTCAAATGTAATCCTTTTCCCATCACTGGCTTGGAATCAGGTTTTGCTTTCAATCAAGAGTACGAAACTATTATTTGAGGGCAAAACTATTGAATGACGACAATTGTGTTCATAATTATAGCTTTAATTTAATGATTTATTACTTAATTATAGCTTTCATTTGAAAATAAGACAAATATTTGATTCTTAATAATAATATTAATAACAATAATTATGTTTTAATAATAGGAGTAATAAATGAGTGCGAAATACGTAAATATTGGCGTCAATTTCCGTTACCACAATTGGACACCACTTTTCCCTTCAAACGCAATCCTTTGGACAGACATCCAAAAGTGCGAGAATGGATTGACTGGAATTATGAGAGCAGTTTAATGAGCAGGGACAAATTTAACAAATTTCAGGGCACAACCATTTTTACCGCTTATTTCTACCCGTTTTGTAAAAATATTGAAAGATATGAGAATTTGGTTAAATATATGATCCAGTTCTTTGTCTTTGACGACCACACGGAGGCTGAGTGGGGGGACGTCCGACGAAATATAGACGAAGGCCTTAAGATTTGGGGTCAGTTAGAGTCAGCTCTGGACAAACTTATCACAAACGAAAGTTGTGGGGAAAGGAATCAAATACCTATGAATAATTGGAAGCCATATGTGTTGGCCATGTATTCTGTGTTTGAAACCATTCATAGTCAGTTTAATGCCGTCCAAAAGCACCGATCCGTCAATGCCTGGAAGGGATATATTCAGGGAAATCTTGAAGAGAATGAAGTGATAAATAATGGAATGGAATTAATTAATATTCAAAAGATGATCAAGGTGAGTGCATAAATTTAACTAATTTTATTTATTTGCATCATCTTGCTAATTTCATTGACATTGTTTTTAGATAAGAAAAAAGTCAATTGGTTTCCGTCCGTCGGCCCAATTCATTGAATATGCGGACAATATATTCATTCCAGAAGAAGACTGGAATGACCCTCGACTTCAACAACTCATTGATATGATGTCAGAAATATTTGTTTACGTAAACGACTTCTTCTCATTTGAAAAGGAATTCATTCAACAAAAGGGAAATTTGAAAGAAATGTTTAATTTAGTTGCACTCATTTCCCGTTTGGATGGCATTCCTATTGGAATGGCCTTGGAAAGACTGGCGAATATGACCAGAGATATGGAAAAGAAGATAAAAAAATCAATTAATGAAATAATAAGTGATCCCGAGTGTAGTCCAGTTATGAAAATATTTATTGAAAGAATGAATTATTTCATTGGAGGCAACCATAAAGTCAGTACTGTTTTGGACAGATATAACAAATTTGTCAACTGATGGTTTTTTTTATGAAAGTGTCCAAGCTCATTAAAAATGAATTCCTGTTAAACAGTTTAAATTTGTTTTTATTTTGTCATTTTGGAAACTTTGTAAATAATAATCAATTTTATCATGTACATTTTAATTTATATTTAAAATACAGAGAAAGCTCTATATGTCGAACACTAAATAAATGTTTTCTAATATCTTAACTCCAATTCTTTGACAAATTAATCCAAACTTAACTAGGGTAATTTCAAATTTTCTGCTATAACTGTCAATTTCTGAATATCTAATTAAATTAAATTTTGTGTTATAACTTATAACAAAAGTATTGATGACTTTTGACTTTCAATACTCTATGAATACATTCTTCGAACTGTTTTGAGACTGAAAGCTATCGGAACAGATCTTTCTTATCATTTCATTGAAAGACTTCCATAAGACTGTAGTCATCCATAACTCGTCTTCTCTTCACTTTTTTTTATTGTTTTTGATTCTCCACTGAAGACAACAGCAAACTCTTAGACAACACTTTAATGATGACATAATTTCACTCATTTTTGATAATAACTTCTCTTAAAATAATTTAAAATCTATTTATTATTTGATATAAAACTTAACGAAAACAAATCGATGAAAACAATTAAATAAAAGTTAATTTTAATAATCAATATTATTGTAGAGACTAACCTAGAACTTTGAACAATCGAATTATGAATATGAATCCAAAGCTAATAATTCTACAATATCTATAATAAATCTATAGAATATTCACTGAATGAGTAAGAACTATAAAATGGTAAAAACTGGTCTTATGTTTGTGTATGTTTTGTCCCTTTAATACTAAAGCATAGAATAGAGAAAAAGATGAAAATCTAATTAATATTTGAAAAACTGTAATCAGTTTTAAAGTTATTAAAAGTGATTCAAAAAGTTTTTGAATCAAAAACATATGTTTTAAAATGGATTTAATAAACAAATTATTTATAATTTTGTAATAAATTTATAATAAAATATTTTGAGTCTTTCAATACTTTTTAAAAATTTTAGATATAATTAATCCCAAAATGAGTCCAACACTAAGTTTTGTAAGAATCGAAACCATTCTATTGTAAGTAATTATTCTGTACTCAAAGTCCTCAGAATCAGAATCTGACACTTGAAAGGATGGTCTGTCATCACAAGTGAGACACTCGTCTTCATATTCATAGTTATTTGTTCGACGCTCTCGTCTTCTTCTGAGACGTCTTTTTCTTTTCTGAGAACCCAATTGATTGGCATTTGTTGTACTGACTGTCGATACAGATTGTGATGGACTGGTATTCATAGACCTGACACTATTTTCTGATGAATGACTTCTTTGAGTAGAGTTCAAATCGTTTAATGTCATGTCTTTAAGTGTTTGACAACTTTTAAGAAAACTTCAGTCAATTCGACATAAATTTTAAATAAATTGAAATTTATTTCAATTGTTTTAAACTCGAGATTTACTTCAATTAGACATAAATTCTTAAATTCTGCTTGCTAATTGGTTAAAGGCTCAACAATGAACCTTAAACCTCACGCTATGGTTAGTTAACGGTTAAATGAAAATTATTTTTATCGAATGGTATTACAAAAGAGACTAACCGTCAGATCAACCGTTGAATAATTTAATCAAAAAAAAAGTATAGTTTTAAACCATATTTTTTAGAATACAAAACACAATTATAACAGTTAGTGACCAATAAATACCATAATCAATGAATCCACAGCAACAACCGGTACAACAACCGGCACAACAACCTATTCAAAATGTCGTTGTTCAAGATACAGTGTTTGGTCCGGACCCAAAAGTTATGGTTTGTCCCAGTTGTAATAAAGAGATGATGACAGAGATTTCTCACGAGTCGGGTCTCTTGGCGTACGGCCTCTGTTGTCTTCTATGTTGGTTTGGGTGGATATGTTGTCTTTGTTTCCTTCCTCTTTGTATGGAATGTTCTCAAGATGTGATCCATACCTGTCCCTGTTGTGCCGCTGTTTTGGGTCGTTATGACAGGTGTTAGACTTTTGAATGACATCAAAGGATTGAAACAAATATTTTAAAACATTTTATCTTTTATTGAAAATAATTATAAAATAAATACATTTAAAGTCAAAAAGTTTTGTTTATAAGATATTTAACGAAAACTTAAGTTTCTCTTCGATTGTAATGAACTGAATATTAATAAAAATAGAAATAAATAGAGTTTTAAATCGATTTTTATTTAAGACTTTAATAAAACTCTTGGATAAGAACTCAAACTTTAATGAATCACTTTTTAAGTACTGTCAATACGATAAGAATAATACCACCGATGACTACTACACCACAGATCAGTAGTGGCCCTCTGTCTCTACCACTTCCTCTGTTTCGATCTACTCTTGTATTACGACCTCTTCCTCGACCAAAAGCTCGACATTCGGGACAATACCTCGATTTGGAAGAAACTCCAGCTCTTCTCCGAGA
>JAQIXI010001187.1:0-15047 GCA_034700165.1 Galumnidae sp. Gr-Ori-00277 | reverse complement strand
ACTTAACTCGAATCATTCCATGAATTGAATAATTCTTATAATAATCTTGGCATTTGTCCAACTCATAGCTGATCCAAACTGTAAATAAACAAATTATTGTTAAGAATTATTTTTATTATTTAATTGCCAATCAATTATCCCTGTTGAGATATAGGGAGCAATTCTGAAAATTTAATAAATTTAATTATATTAAATATTTTCAAGAATTAACAAAGCTTATTTTATTATCACCGTAAATTCAAAGATTTCCTAAATCGCCAAGGTAAACTTATTGCAGAAGGAAAGCTATAATAAAAATCTTCTGTAAACTTTTTATCGAGTAATTGAAACTTGGTAATTATTGGTAATGAATGTTTGAACAAGGCAATCAACATTTTAAGCCCAATTTCGAATGCAAGAATAGCACATTAACCTTAGTTAGTTTTAACTAGCCAATTACTCTCATCTCTTATCTTGTCAACCGGTAGAATTATTTTGTCTATTTCGGCTTTCTATCTCATTTTGTCCAAGATACTATCATCCATTTGAGATTGGTAAAAATATTCTTCAGCGATAACTAACTTCATATTACTTTCCAAGATTTCCATAATTGATTAAATTTGCATTTTTGGTGTGTACAAGGTAAAACATTTTATTACTTCACCAGAAATAACCATGGAAATTACCAGTGATGCGACATTCCGTGATTTTATAAACAGAGTGTCCGAAATAATAAGAAATTTACATTTGTTTTTATTAAATTACTTTATGTTTTTTAATTAAATTTGTGTTTTATTTATCAAATTAATATTTTGATGATTTAATTATTCTTTGAAATGAGTGAAATAAGTGAAAAAATTTATTTATCACTTGTGGAAAAATGTTGATTTCTTATTACTCCGGACACTCTGTTTATAAAATCACGGAATGTCGCATCACTGGAAATTACAAATACACTGAGTAGCCATGGTGTAATTAAAAAAATATAATTCTGTTGGTTCTTCAGAACTTTGAAGAAATATATGAAATTAATTTGAAAATAATTTGTTTATACAGTTGGCCCTCCATTTAACCAGATTGTTGGTGCCAAGAGATTGATCCGGCTAAATCGAAATCTGGTTATATAGAAAATACATAAAACAATGACTAAAGTTTATTACAATTCATTTTTTGGTTAAAAAATCAGTTATTTTTGATTGTTTTTGAGTCTTAAAGCGATTTTGATATAAATTGTTCTCTAATTTGTTGACCAAATCAAACGATTCTTCGGGAAACTCGTATTGAGACATAAATTTTCTGATATGAGTGACGGCATCTAAGACTTGATTTAGTTTAAGTGGCTGTTCTTCGATATCCAATGAGTCTATATCTGAATCGGAATTTTGTTCAACAAATAAAAATTCCATGTCTTTTGTCGAGTCATTTAACTGCAGATTAGAATCGATGGTTTCTAACATTTCTTAATTATCAAATTCTATGTATTCATCAAAAGTCGTGTTTGTTTCGAGTCTTTCAGTCAATTCATTCCATTCAAATGAAGTGTAAGTTTCAAAACTGAATGGTTTATCGGTAAACCATTATTGGGTGCATTAGAGACAAATTCCACTAATTTTTTGTCGATTATCTTATACTCAGGTCTTTTTAATGATTTTGATGAAAGAGACGATTCATAAGCACTAATAATGTTATTCCTCTGACGTTTAAAGTCGTAAATATTATCAACACTTAGTTTATGATCTTTGAACTGTTCAATGATTTCTTCTTTAGGTATCTTTTTGTCGATTAATTTTAAAACCTTAAACTTTAAATCAATTGTAAACCGATTTCTCTTTTTTGTTGACATTTTAATGATTACTTTAACTCAAAATATCACAAAATAGTGAAACTCATTTAAAACAATGTGTTTTCATTGAAAGAAAAATTTAAGTTTACAGTCTTTTAAAAAATTTCGGTTATATGGAAAACAGTTTATATGGTTTGTACTCAAATAACATCCGGTTATATAGAGTTTCTGGTTATATGGAATCTGGTTATATCGGGAACATTTAACATTACAAGTCCCATAAGAGCGGCCGGTGCTTTAACATTAGCCGGTTATATAGAGATTCTGGTTAAATAGAGACCTGATAAATGGAGGGCCAACTGTATTAAGAAAAAATAAATGAGAAATCATTTGTGAGTAACTATTCTTATATTGAAACCAAGAGATGATCAGACAATACATGTATTCTCTTATGGATAAGAGTCTTATCCATATAACATATAATTTATGATTATCTATATAATCTAGCTCAATTAATATTATGATCGTCTATACATCCAGAGGGCGATCACTTATTTATATAAAACTTGAGAATCGTTTATATGTCAACCATAGAGAGCTTACATCGGATTTTCATTGCATTTAAAGTTAGTCTCTCTGACTGTAAGCTATACTTTTGTCACTCATCGCAACTGTTTTACTTAAAATCATAACTTTTTTTGCGTTAATTTTAAAGTAATTCTCTTTTCTCTATAAAGTCTTTTATTCTGAAAGCAATTAAACGATTTTGAGATAATTCGTTGTAATCATTCTTTTCATGACTTTAATGTTTCTTTCATTTAAAGACAGAATAATAGAAGAATCTATTATTACGTTGTGTTTAAGATTTGTGTTTCGAACCGAATAATTGCAAAACAGAAATAACTGAAAATAAACTGGAATTAAACCAAGATTATCAAAATTGACGAAAATGAAAGCAAATGAAAATCGATTTCATATTCTCTTCTGTTTTTATTTATTACTCAACATTTCAGGTAAAAAATGAGTCACTTTTCCTTTTTAACCCTTTTTTTGCGTCAAATAATATATTGTATATCATTTGCTGTCTCTGCGATACAAACATTTTTAAATAATTGAATGCAAAGATTGAAAGTTTAATATAAAAATCAGTGCTCTATAATAATCAGTTTAACTTCATTTTATTGCGTTTATAATCAGTCCTTGAATTGCGTATAAATAGTTATATGAAATTATTAATAAGTTGAGTTATAAATTATAACCAGGAACCGACATTTCTTCATCAAGATTAAAGATTAAAGGAACGTGTTCAAATTGTCTATAAGTAATGTCGGAATTCTTGCGACAAAAACAAAACAAGTACATTTTCATATTAAAATTGAATTTTATGAAATATTATTCATTGAAATAGATTTTTAGTTCATTCATAAACTTATGTTTCAAATTAATCAAGGTTATTTCTAATCTATTGGATTTTAATAATAAAATTCAAAAAATCTCAAAATAATTTTATACATATTTATTGACAAGTTTATTTTGATAAAGCTTCATAAACAGCTTGATAAAGAAATGTCGGTTCCTGATTATAACATAATCAATTTAATAAAATTGCAAGGTAATTCTAAAATCAAAAATTATTTATATTTAAGACAATTTATAGTTTTTAGTAAAAAAAACGAGTAAATATTAAAAGACCTCTCACTTATTGATCTGAAAGTGAAGTTTTGTGAAATATCTTTGAGTCAGAACTAGAATTAATGATAAATGACTTTCAGTTGTGCATAATATAGGTATTGGCATCTTTTGAATGTAACTAGATTCAATTTGTTTGTATTTTTAAAGAAGAACTCATTTTCTATTAATATACTGTTTTGAAGTTTTGGTTAATTATTGATAAAAAACATTTGATTGAAAAATTGAAGACAGAATTCGATTTCCGAGACTATGAATTGAAATATTTTGCCAAAAAAAAAGAGTATTTCAAAGGAAATGCTAAAAAAGCGGTGAAATAAGTATTGATTCGCAAATAATTTTTCATTTGGAAAATCGGTTTAAATTTTTTACGCTTTTGGTGCGAACTTTTTGAACGGTAATAACAATTTTCAATCAGAAATCTCAGACATTTATACCAATTTCTTGAGAGAAAAAACTAACTTTACGTGCATTGAGTCGAATGAATGGCGAATAAGTTTTGATTCTATTGAAAGGTATTACAGATGTGTCCAAAGAAAAAGGAAACTGTTTTGACACAAATAAATCTCATCATTTCTTTAACTAAAAAACCAGAAATAAATAGTGAAAAACTTAAAGAATTTATTTAAAAAATATAACACAAATTGAATAAAAATCCTTATATTCATATCTAACGCTTTACAAACAATTTTCAGAAACGATTTCAACTGATTTAAGCACTAAAAAGCTATTTTGTTTAAATTTTGTTCTTATTATCTCTCTCACCTCTCTCTCCTTCTCCTTCTCTCTCTCCCTCCCTCTCTCCCTACCCTTCCTTTCCCGCCCTCTCTCCCTACCCTTCCTCTCCCGCTCATTCAATACATAAAATAGTTTTTGAATGAATGAAAAGTATGTTTACATTCTTTAAGGAATTAAATGTATTCTCTTTTATACAAAAATAGTTTTTAAAAATGTTTTTGTTTTGTTTTATGAATGATTTACTTTAAAAATTGAGAAAATTTGTTTCATATAAATGATAAGTAAATTATGAAAATTGTTTCAATAGCTGTGAAAATCTATGAATTTTGTAAATTATCGAAAGATTAGGTTCTCTGTCTCATATTAATCTTGAAAATTAATCAAGATGATTTCTGATATTTGTATGAGTATTTACTGAAATTACTATTTAAAGATAATTTAATTAATGATTTAAAATTTATTTAATTGTCGACGAATTTTACTGAATATATCGATATATTTTACTAAAATTAATGTATAAAAAATGTCTAAATTTACTATTTCTTTGCGGAACTGATAAAAATGACATCCTTTGGCACAAAAGGGTTGAACTGTTTATGAAATATAATCACTTAAAGTGTGCAATACTTTCTTCCTAACAAAACTTTTGCCGGAATAAATCAAAAAGTGATGATTTCTTATTTCATTGTAAATCTTAAACTTTGAATTTGTAAAAGAAATGAGTTTTTCAGTCATAACAGACGTCTATTATTAATAAGTTTTCAATTTAAAGCATAAAAGACACGAATATAAGCCATAAGAAATGATTTGTTACCAAAGAAACTCTAATTGCTGTCTAACTCTAATCCTTTTATTTTTCAATTTTGTCTCAACCAATGATTACAAATACGATTCCAACGAATTCTCTTTTATTAAAGTAAATGAGTTTTCAAATGAACAAAAAGTTAGCTTTCAATGGCTTTATCTAAATCTCGACTAATTTAAAGAAATAATTAAAACAATTTGTCGCTAAAAATAAATTTTATGGCATTTTATTATAAATTATTTAGAATTTGTTTTAATATAAATTAAATTTTATTAATGGAAAGTATTTGTAGATAACGACAGACTTTAATCTCTGAGAAACTGAAGAATTACTAAATCTTTAATTTTTAGATATTGTGTTGAACTGAATCTTTTGCTAAAATTTTGCTCAGATTTTGAACAGAATATTTGTTGTCTTAAAGTTTATTTAAAGTTTATTTCAATGCTTTTGTTCTTCACTAATGTTCGGCATTAAAGGAAATTAACAAATAAACATCCAGTCATTGGACTGACAGCCAACACAAAACAATCAAATGTAAGATTCAATCTAAGAGTTATATAAAGGCACACATGAGGTGCTTATGTGGTCACAACTTAATTCTATAGTTAGTCCTCAGTTCTATTGGGAATCAAATGAAATGAATGCTCGCATTAATACTTACGAAATGAAAATTGCAATTAAAGCTCAACTCATTATATGAAATAACAGAAAATCTAATATTGAAATTCTTGTGAAATTAGAACTGTTTCGACTCATTTAACAAAATTCAAGTCTCAACGGATTCTGAATTTAGAGCAAACCTAAAGAATTTGCAAGAACATTCATCTTTACTAAATTATAGACAAAATATAATTAAAATTTTTAAATGAAAACAAATATTGAGAGTAATTCTGAATTTACATTTGAGACAAACATTTCATTTTAGCCTTTTCTCACTCTTCTCTCATTTGAAGACTTTTGAGAAGTGAATCTATGAGTTAAAAGAGAAGACATTATATGCGATGAGAATAGTTTTGAATCGATTCGATTAGTTTTTATACTAATTTTCTTTACAATCAAAAGACAAATGTTTTTCTATTCAACGAAAGTATTTGTGATAATCAACGGCTGAATAGTTGTAGAGACATACGCTTTAGTAGTCTTCCCAAAGATTTAAAGGTGTATTCTTCCATATGAGAGACAGTCATTATTTGGTGCAAAGAATTAATGGAGCGAATGAAAGCGTGACAGCTGTCAGAACGGCTATCAGTGGACATCCGATACAATTGAACTGATAATCAGTGGATTAATTGCAGCGTTCATTAAATGTTGATTCATTGGTCGGACAAAGCTTTGCCCAAAACTCTTAATCTAAAGCCATCACTGGAATGAAGTCCATAAAAGACAGTGTTTGACGACTATTACTTCTGTTCTCTATATATGAGTCAACAGTAGTTTTGATTATTCTTCAGGTTTTCTTCCATTTCGTCATATTTTTATTATTAGAGTGAGTTCTGTCGATAAGCGCATCGTTTCATTAGAAGTGTTGTGTCTCAATATATTTTGTGTCAAACCCGAGTCAAATGCTCACAAAGTCTACACATTAATAGTAGTGTTCATTCGAGCATTCATTGAAGTGTGCCATCAGTTTGTCTTCTCTTCACTCTATCCCTACTCTGCTATTACTTATTGTGCACTCAGTTATTGTCAGTATTTTTAGCATATCTACCATTTTATATACCATTTATATAATATCTCTTATGAAAGGAATTATATTAAATGCAAAAATGAAATTATTTCTAACCAAAGATGTAATCCAGGATTAAATTATACTTCGAATTATAGCTAAGATATAGTAAAAGAGATTCCAAATGTAATCCGATGTCTGAAAATCAATTTTTTAATCAAAATATTTGATTACAATATTCTGAGCGATATTTTATTTCTATTTTATTCTATCGTAAGTATAGAAATGTTTGATCTAAACACTGGTTTGATTAAAAGATGAGTTAATGCAGTTGTAAAATGTGTGCTAAAGTCTATATTTGTTAGAAGTGAGTCACTCGAGAAACGGTCTGATTATATGCGATCGCTCTCTAATCGATTCTCCATTTTTAGCCGCAATTGCTTGCAGTGGATGTACTCTCGTTGTGTCTCTAATGTAATTTAGTGTTGTGTTTGACCGCAAATGCACTCTCGACGAGTCAAGAGAGTGACACTATTCGATTATACAGACCTATCTATAAATCGGGGAACCATTCTTTGGCCTTCTTTTCCTTAATCGGAACATTGAATATAAGAGTTGACTTCAAATAACTCTAAGCACTCTTTCAATCATTTGTAGGGATATTCCCATCCATTTATTATTATGTTGTTCTTCGATTTCATTTGCTTTAATCTTCAGATCTATGGATGTGTTGTGATTGAGACCACTTTACACTATTTTCAATGATTGTCACCACTTATATAATTCGAAGACTTTCTTCGGAGCAAAAATTCTTCGATAGACTTAACTCTTTAAATGTTTGATTATTCGAAATAAACCATAAAAGCATTCATCCATTAAAGCCATACCTCTTGGGTTTCATTTCAAATGAATTTAGAAAAAGAATATAAATCACAAAATTTAAAGCGAAAACTGAGTCCAATATTTCTATTATTTGATGAATGAAAATGAAAACTAAACTAAAAAAGTTTTGTTTGTTTTTAGAGGTTTTTTTTGTGTGAAATATAAATGATATGCAAAAGCATTATATGAAAAAAAGTAATCAGAGTTGAAAAAATCAGATGAAAAATATGATAAAACAAAGAATAATCTATCAATGTTTCAAATCTCGCACAAAAAAAACTTCCTGCAAAATATTTTATTGCCTTCCATTGGAAAGTAGTGTATTTCCCTTTAGTCTCAGCGGGAATTCGCCATCGAATACAAAAAAGTAAAATATTCTTTACATAAAACACCATAACTTCAATTTAGATAAAAAGCTTATTTTCCACAGTTTTTTAGTTATTATAAATCGTTTAAATATTTTCTTTATTCAAATTAAAGTTGAAACCATTTTGTTAATTGCAAGGGCAAACTCATTAAGATTCTATTGATAGCAAATTTTAATTTTCTTTAACCCAATTCTTTAAAGAATCAAACTTTTGATGAGTATTGCACTCGAAAATGATATGAATCAGTGTTTGGTTTGTCTCTCAAGTATTGAATAGAAGAAATAAAATCCTTTTACGACAAATAAAACACTAAAAGCGGATAAACTGAAATTCTTTTGATTTTAGTTTCAAAAGCTTTTCTAAGTTTAAAATTGATTTTTATCTCAAAAAAGTTACAAATATTTTAAAACTCACTAAAACTTTAAATTATTTACAAATCATTAAATTAAAATAATTGACGAAAAGTCTATATTATTATTTGATTAATAATTTTTAAAATAATTGACTTTTCATTTAATGAATTAAGTGTCAAACATATGATTGGAAGTGAAGTATAAATGAAGTATAAATGTGTTGGCGTTTATTAACTCCAATTAGAGTTTCATTTGAACTGTGATTCGACCCAAATTTAGAGCAAAAACCGAAGAAAAATGATTTGATAGAAATATTGAGTTAAAAATGAAGAGTTGCCTCTAATTGATATCGTTATGAAAAATTGTCATTTCTATCGGTCCTTCGACTGTTTGTTAGTTTGAGTACAACAGACTTGTAGTCAACACTAAAATAATGGTCTTTAAGAGACCATTAATACTGGATGTCCAGTGGTTGGACACAAACGAATAGTTGTGTTTATATTATGGATTATTTAGACCGTAAACCAATAAAAGAAAGACATTTCTCTATATTGAATCACAATTCAGTTGTTATACGTTTCGGTTTTCTGAAAGATTGGATCTACAAAATATCACTACAGTTAAGTTATCCTGGATCACTAATATTCATATTTCTTATGAGAAATCCATTGAAAGGCAATATTTAGAAACTATAAATCTTACAGGATAATAATAGGAAAAACATGTTTTTAATATTTTTACCAAGACAAAGCAAATTTCATCATTTCATGAATATTTTATTTTTTTGCTAATTTTATTCCCACTATTATTAAAAAGTGGGAATTTTATTGAATAAAAATTCCATTAGAGAAATTTCTAGAAAGTTCCTTGAAAACTTTTGTGGGAAAACTATCAGTGAGAAACATACCAAGTAATTTTTTTTCCAAATATTCTCATTATTTAGAATCTACTGTCAAGAGATGTAAACACAGAATAGACTTTAATAAAGAGTGATTATAATGACTTATTAATGAATGTCTTTAATTAGGATTTGAATTCATGAAAATAATTTAGTCGACGCTATAAAAGAGATTGAAATCATTACTAATTTATTGAATTTGTCTGAAATGTAATTTAACTGTTGTTTAGTTGATTTTGATTTTACAGTCGAGTGATGTTTGACTCTTAAAAAATTAATGAATTTCTTTTGACTTCTGAAAAATCATTTATCAGAGAAAATAAATAAAGAATTCACACATTTTTTGAAAGTATTTTAGTTTAATATTAAAAGTCAGAGAAAATAAAAGCATAAAGCGACTTAAGAGAACTTACTTTTGATATAACCTGTCATTAGTTTCGATTTACATCAAAATAGAAGTATTACTTCAAAAGCATAATTATGTTTTGTATAGTTGTGTTTCCCTCCCATTATTTAAGAGTAAAGTCGTCTATCTTTATATATTTGCTGATGTTTTCACTTTTATAACATTTGCTTCTCTTCTATGACTGGAAAACACTTTTTGCAGATTTGCATAACAATCAGTTCTACAAAACTTATGTTTCATCTCTTTTCAAACTCTTGAGACAAATGAGAGTTAAAGACTTGAATGTATGAAAATTTATTGATTTTATTGTAAAAGCAACATGATCAATATATAAAACCATTCTCTTTATTATCTTAAATAAAATAGAACCGAAACTTATCTTTTTTTAAAAAAAAGTCACAATTCCTGATCTCGAAATCCTCTCAGGAATCTGAAGTTATCTGTCCTTGCTCATTTTCCTCTCTTGTTCTATTTTCCTCTTCAAAATGTGGATTGATTTTACAACTCTCTTATTGTGAATCGAAGTTAAGTTATATCTACACAACAATAAAGTCTTATAAAATGCTCTTAAACTTTGATTCACTGAAAAAGATAAGAAAAAATTGTATTTTTAAGAAATTCGACTTAAATTTTATTCGAAAACTCACTGAAAATCAGTCAAAAGAAAGCGTTTCAATAGAAATCAAAAGTGATTTTTATTTATAGAATTCTTAAGAAAATAATGAAAAAGAATTTTCTTGGTATCTTTTGTTATATAGAGTTGATCACCAAGGTTGCTCTTCATATCTCACACATAATTTTCATAAAATGTGTGTTATTTCAATAAAAAAAGTGTTGAAAATTATTTTATTTTGATTTACAGAATATAAACTGAAAACGCATTACTTATATTCTCTATTATCTAATTAAATGATATAAAGGGTAACTTTAATGAATGAATAAAATGTTGTGTATATTTTTAGTGTTAACATTACCCCCGAAATGACACTGACTTGCAAGGCATCAAAATATATCAGAAACAGTTTTGGACTCAATTCACAAATTGTATCAAATTTTGATTCTTTCATTTGAGTTACATTTTTAAATCTCTTGGGATTCAATTTTGAATGAAAATAAAAATAGGATAACTGTATACAATAATATTGCCTTTTATTTCTTGGCTTATCTCCAGTGATGTGCAAACTTTTCCAAATTATTATCTCCTTTTTATGGGAACACAATATTTAATGTCAGTAATGATAGCATTCATTTAAATTACTGTCGATTTTTAATTATATTGTCCTTCAATTGTCATTCGAATACAATTTAGACATTTCTTTAGATTTAGGAAAATATAATTTAAAGAAATATTTTATGAATAAATCTAGGAATGAACAAGATCTTTTTAGTGAATAAGAGATATTCGACAATCTATGAAATATTTTATTGCAATTATTTTGAGTCAAACAAATAACAGAAAATTCTGTATTTATTTATTTATTTATTTTTCTGTCGAAACAAAAATTTATTGTAGAAAAGAGTTTAAAACAGCCGTTAATTTAAACAAAGCTTTCAATTCAGACACCATTAAATTTACCATGATACAACGAATAAGATGAAGTGAAATTTTAACGTATTTTAAGTATTTTCAACTCTTTGACTGAATTAATAGCTTTAGAATAAACGAAAAATAATTTAAATATAATTGATTTTGAAATGAAATGAAATGGTGACCACTTTGACGATACAACAAATGTTGTGACCACTACTCCCTTATATTAATAATGCTTTACATTAAAAGAAAATAATTTATAAATTTTGTCGAATATTCAACAAATGAGTAATAATTGAATTATTTTCAGCGATTAAAGTCTAATCTCGAGATGAAGGAAAGGGTCATTACTCCAAACAATTTCCGTCTTTTTGTCTCAATTGTAAAACACTCTCAAATGATATCAAGTAATCTATAATTGATGTTTTCAACTAATAAAGCCATTCCTAATGCGTTCTATGACTCAGTCGGCCAACTATTCTGGCCTTAATTTTGAGCAAAAATTCTGTTGAATTCATAATTAATTTATATATAAATTGAAACATTGAATGAAAAATAGAAAAATAATGTCATTAAAATGTTATAATTTAATTGCAATGAAGAAGACATTAATTTCTGGTCAGAATATAAGCGATAATAACAGAGATGTGCAAAACAAATGATTTTATGGGGGATTTCACATAAAAACATTATCTATTGATAGCCTAAACTATATTCTTGTATAATATAATATTTGTTGAATTTTATATACTAGTTATTTTTCATACAACTGTAGCAGTAATATAACCCTATTATATTTGCATTTATACAAGATTCTTCTTGTTTAGTAGGAGTTAAACACAAGAAAATAATTTTCTTTCCATAACTTTGACTATTATTTTGAAAATAATTAAAATTGAATAACAATTTGATTTTTTTGTTGATATTGTTAAATAAATAACTTGATCAATTTTGCAGATTCTAAACAAATTTGTTTTTATTATATGATAAGTTGTTTTCATATATTTATTTGATTCAAATTTATTTCAATTTCATGCAATTCTTGTGAATTTTATGAGTTTGTCTTCAGCACCACTGGTTAATAACGAATTCAGTGCACTTTTGCAATGTGACCACCAGTGCAATTCCACCAGTGCTATATTACCAGTGCTATTCCAAAAATTAGATACAGTGCTCTTCTAATATAACAGACATCAAAGAACATGCATTAAACACGAATCTCACATTAAAAAGTAATTAACGGCACAAAACCTTATTATTTATATAAATTTATACATTGAATTCACAGTTTTATTGAGTTCAGGGATGGGCTCTCCATTACAGACTAGTTTTGCTTCACTTTTCTAAGATCTCCTTGCTTTATTAATTATATTTAAAGTGTTAAAGAATTACATTTTAGAGAGATCTTGCTAAATTACTCACAAAAAAACCATTAAATTCCTTTTTATAGTAATATGTACCCTATGATCCTTTTGACTAATTTCATTCTAGGTTAATAATTACTACTATTTAGATTCGAACCGTATATTATGTTTTACGTTTTCTTTCTTTTTTGGTCGTATATTTGCAAAAGTATTGCATTTTTTGTTAGATTCATTCAACAAAAGTGATTCAATCAGTAATTAATTTTTTTCATAAATAAAAATACAAACGAAACGAAACGAACAGTTTTTAGTCGTTTTATTATTTTATTGTATTTTTATTTCCTCATTAATTAGTGTTTCTGTTTGTGAACCAGAATTAAGTATTGATTCTATGAAAGAACAGCAGAAAAATGTATTTAAGAAATCAATTTCAACAATATTTTAGTTAAAACTGTATTTTATTTTATTTTTGCTTTACTTTTGGTTTAATTCTGTTTTTTCAATAAATCCCAAAAAGAAATATAAACTGATTTGAATCGCGAGTAAAACACGAAACTCAAAAATATTCTGTTTTGGAAGCGGTCTATAACTTAGAGATCGATTGGATTTTGAATTCGGTTTTATGTTATTGTCCTGAATATGTCAACAGTCAGGAGAGGCTCTTATTTTTGATCGTTCAGTTCAAACAGAGACTACAGTTTATATACTTATTGTCTCCTCAATTGTCAGCTCTTAAGCCATAGAATTTGCAAAACTTTTCATATTATTTGATATTTTGATTAACTCTTACTTTAGTGAAAAGGAATACATCGAAAGCCATTGTTTTTACAGATATTGTAAGTCATAAAAATTTATGAATTATTTCATAAAAGTTTTAGTCTTTATTCCATTGAATTCAAATAATTAGAATAAAGAGATTTATTACAACTTTTTTAAAATTAAAAAAATTTATTCATTAAAAATGATTTTAGTTTTAAAAAGTGACTCTAAAACGGAAATATGAATCACTTGAATCACTTGGAAATTAGTATTTCATTTAAATGGGTTTCACATAATAATAAAAGTTGTTATCTGAGTGACTCTTCAATTCAATTGTCTTCTTAACGATACGACAAATATTCAAATAGAAATTTATGTCAAATCTTCGCTTTTTATGTCTTAACAGAATTTGTTACGGAATGAGAATAAAAAATTTATTTATAGTTTTCTCTGAATTCAATTTCAGACAACTATTATATGTATAGAAGTTTTCCGTTTAGTTCTGTGTCTAAGCTTTTATATAATTTATTTCTTTTTATATAGTTTCTACACTTTGCAAGTTATTCGAGTTTTTTTTGTTGTCTTTTAGCTTCCGGTCAACCAAATGATGGGAAATCCCTTTTGGGGTCTATTTTTTCGACAAAAGCAAAACTTAATGGACAGTCTTTTATATTACAAAATATAACGTATGAATGACTGCATCTTTTATATAGTAATCCCATCCCATCATTATATCTGACACACTATGAATGTAATCAATAATTTCTGTGGTTATTACTAAAGTTTGTCTTATTATCAGTTTCTGGTCAATTCCGTGACATACAGTTTACCACAACATTTAACTTTTATTCAATTTTCAAACTTAATTTCAAACCAAAAATATATTTCTGGAATTAAGAGTCATTTTGAACTTTAAATGTTTTTTGAAACCTTAAAGAATTGATTTAATTCACATAAAATTAATGAAAATATTCATTATTCAAATCAAATTTTCTTAACTGAATATAAATAAAACTTTTGTCACAAATTGTATTATAGAATCAATTTATTTCATTATATTATATTTATATTAATTTTAAATTTATTTTCTTTTTTTTTTGCCAAATTCTGTAACAAATTAAGTTAATTACTTATTTGAAAGATTTACATGAAAAAGGAATGTTCAAGAGCAGTTAGAGTTGTTCATTACATAATATAGCCTTGAGAAACTTTCTAGAAAATGTCTCTATTGTCCATTTAATACAGAAATATTTTTCAAAGTATTTAATGGACTCTCCATAGGTTGAGAAATATTTCTCAGAGAAATTTTCTCAGAAAGTTTCTTTTGGACAAACCTAAGATCATCCCAAATTTAACTTTCGCACTCAGACAGCCTTTAATAATTTGTGAATAGTTTATGCAGAGTATTTAGGAAAATTAAAAATATTCGCGAATAAAAACAAAATTTTTACACAATACTGAGTGCTGTTTTCATATACTGTCTTCTTATACTTTGAAAGTTGACATTCATTCAAATATTCTATTTGTCCCTAAAAGGGGTCGTTTGTAGTGAAACCACTTTTTTTCGTTGAAAAATTCAATGAAAAATCAAACTTTAAATGTAATGAAAAGGTTTGAAATCATAATTTTTGTAAAATCATTTGATTTACTCAAAATTAAATTTCGAATAATTTTGAATTATATGATAGAAGAGCATGATGAAATCGTAAGAAATTAATCGAAGTCATAATCTTTAATTAAATTAATAATAAAAACTTTGGAATATATTTGAAATTTTTGGAAAATATTCTTTGAATTCAGTGAATGACTTCGAAAACATTATATCT
>JAQIXI010001186.1:0-15052 GCA_034700165.1 Galumnidae sp. Gr-Ori-00277 | reverse complement strand
TTGGCACCTCTGCCTAAAACTATTTTTGACTGGTTTAGGCTCCAGCTCAATTAATTTTAATTGAATTATTACTTTAATTTAACGATTTAACTAAACGCCGGTTCTCTCTAACTCTCAACTCATTCCTAAAACACTCGATTAGAAGCTTTATTTTTGTCGCATATTAGAGGAAAGGCGTATATTTTGCTGTCAAAGTGTTAACAATCGAGTCCTGTATTTGAAGTGACAAAAAAACAAAAAAAAATGACAAAAAATTTCATAACCTCTACTCCATTGAGTCCTTCAGCTAATGATTACACACACAATGTCTGTAACTTTCATCAAAGCTTTTAATTGAATAATCATTTCTTTCCATTGAAATGGATTTTACGGTGACTTTCATTAGAAGAACATTAAAAGAACTAAAAAACTAATTCTTTCATTAAAATATAATACAATTTTTGAGAGAAATATTAATTATTTTGAGAATCAAAAAATTTATCGTTTCTTTTGAGATCTGGTCTTCGGTCTGAGCTTTTCGTCCGATTTACTGGTTTTGTCCGGTTTATTGGTTTTGACTGGTTTATCGCTTTTGTCTGGTTTACTGGTTTTGGATCTGGTCTTTGGCATACGTTCAGCAATTTTATTCGTTTCAATGTTTTTGTCTGATTTATGGGTTTTGTCCGGTTTATCAGTTTTCATCCGTTTTTCAGTTTTCTCCGGATTTTCGGTTTTCTCCCGTTTTTGGGTTTTCTCTCGTTTATTGGTTTTGTCCGGTTTACTGGTTTTGTCCGGTTTACTGGTTTTGTCCGGTTTACTGGTTTTGTCCGGTTTATCGGTTTTGTCCGGTTTATTGGTCCTGGATCTGGTGTTTGGCATACGTTCAGCAATTTTATCCGTTTCAATGTTTTTGTCTGATTTATGGGTTTTGTCCGGTTTATCTGTTTTCATCCGTTTTTCGGTTTTCTCCGGATTTTCGGTTTCTTCCCGTTTATTGATTTTGTCCGGTTTATCTGTTTTCAACCGTTCATCAGTTTTGGATCTGGTGTTTGGCATACGTTTAGCAATTTTATCCGTTTCAATGTTTTTGTCCGATTCATTGGTTTTCTCCTGTTTATCCGGGTTTTGGGTTTTCTCCCGTTTATTGGTTTTGTCCGGTTTATCTGTTTTCACCGGTTCATCAGTTTTGGATCTGGTGTTTGGCATACGTTTAGCAATTTTATCCGTTTCAATGTTTTTGTCCGATTCATCGGTTTTCTCCTGTTTATCGGTTTTGTCCGGTTTATCGGTTTGGGATCCGGTGTCTCTCATAAATGTATCGATTTTGTCGTTTTCTATATCTTTGATGGGTTTAGGGATTTCGACCAGTTTTGTGGTCACCAATATTTTGGGGACACATTTCTTGAAAACCAAAGTTTTGGATCCAATGGATAGTAAGTCCCCATTCTTTAGCTCTACTTTACGTAAACCGATGATAATATTGGAGTTCAGAACAAAATTATTTCCTTTAATTCAAATTAAAGTAATTATTAAACAAATGATAAAATAATTGTAACAAACCTTTGAGGGAACGAATGAAAAACTCATTGAAATCGTTTTCGTTATTAGTGACCACTATTTCGATCTGAAACTCTTCTTCGAGTGTTTTATCATAAATCCTAAGATCGTTGCCATAAGTGTTTCCAATCGTAACTCTTTTTGATTTGATTGGAAAAGTGGGCCCAAACTTCTTTTGTAATAAATCAGTCAATTGTTGCACTTCAGAGCTCTTGTGACCACCAATTTGGTCGACGAAAAGAATTTTGGCAAACATTTGATTTAAAACTAATTAATTGTTTGAAAGTTTAAACTTTAAATGACAAACAAATGACTGTTTGTTTTCAATTGAAAATTTGAATTTCAAATTGCGCTCAAAATAAACTTATTTCAACGAATCAATATTTCAAAATTGTGTCCAACAAATGGTACCTTTTATTACATTCAAATGCACTCATTTTCATCTATTCATCTCTTTATAAAAGTCTATTTTTTTAATCAAATGCTTTGACACAAATAACGTCTGATTTAATCGAACTTTTGATTTTTGTTTTGTTTTGTTTTAATCGATGAAAACATTTATTTTTTACCGAAATTTGTTTTAGAAAATCGTTAAATGATTTTAGTCTAAAAAATTTTATAAAATATTTTATAAAAAATATTTGAAGCTCTCATTTAGAACTTAGTGATAGAGAAATATGTTTTAGATTATAGTTTAGATTACTTTTAAAAGAAAAAAATCTAAAAATAATTTTTTTTGGATTCGTTTCAAATGATTTAAATCAGAGGAAAAAGATTTAAGGCTTTGAATGAAAAGGAAATTTCAAATTTTTAAAATAAGATAATTATATCGTAAATTACGGCTCAAATGTCTTAAGTTAAGTAAACCCTCTTTTAATAGTAATCGGTGTGAAAATTATGTTGTGTTGACGTAATTATTGTTTAGTTTGGAAATAGCCGTTGGTCTGATTGCAACCATTTTGCAAACATTTGAAGCATTCAATTGAAAGGCAATTGTTTTCCCGCTTTTTATGTTTCGCTTTTAAATCAATAGAAAAATCAAAACAAAACTTAATTTAAATGAATTAATGAAATCCATTTGAAAAGATCTCAACTCTTAAACTAAATTAATAAACATTTAATTGAGTGAAACTCATTTCAAACAAATATTAACTTCAATTTCAGTGATTATTCACTAAAAGTGAAGAGAAGTGATTAAGTTTGCGATTTATCACTACTTTTGAAGTAAACACAGTTTTCATTGTCTTCGATGGCTTCCAAACGCGAAATCGCTTCACTCAAGAGTGATATTAAGGACTTCTCTAAGGACTCGAAAAGAACCCCCAAAAAGACGAAACTTTTGGACCAATCGATTGAAAGTTAGTATTGAAATAAAATTTATTGATTCCATTGAATCCATTGAATGACATTTGAATGACATTTACAGATACGAGTCGTCGGAGTCGGTCGCGATCACGATCTCGAACCCCGACCCGGAAGTCGGCGTCGCGTACCGTCACTCCAAGAGTTCACTTCAGTGACTCAAAGAAGGAAACGCCTCGAAGACAGAGTCGAAAGTCTGAAACGCTGTCAAAGTCTTCAGAAAAGAAATCCGTACTAAAATCAGTACCGAAATCACCGAAAACTCCGTCCGAAAAGAAAAGAAAGTCCGATGTTATGAACGACAGTTCCAGTGCTTCAAAAAAAGCGAAAGTTTCGACTCCAGACTCGAGTCGAGCGACGCGAAGATCTACTCGTTTGGCCTCAAACACAGACCGACCAAAAGTGGTTAAGACTGTTAGGTCTGAACAGAAATTGAGAAATACCTCACATGAAGAGACTGATACTGATGTCTCTCAAAATCAAAACAAGGGATGGCTTTCCTTTTGTACTGTCATGTAATCAATGATTAGTTTATTTTGTTTTGAGACGAATATTTTATACCATTTTATCATTAGTTATCAAATTCTTATTCATATTTCATCAAAAAACTGATAATTTGAAGCCATAAATAATTAATACTCTTGTCTTACAAACAGCACAACCATATGGTTATCATTTTTTGTTAATACAGACATTAATTACAATATTATCGATATTTTCTTCATTTCTTTCTAAAGGTCTCATTAGTAGTGATTAAAACATTTAATTGTGAATCACTTCAATAAGAAGTTTGTTCTTAATTTATGGCATTTTCTTTAGGTAAGCCATAAAATGACATTTTTTTTGGGTATTAACTTAACTCTAATTTGTAGCACAAATATTAAAAGTATTAAAGAAAGTATTGAATCCTTGAAATATTTTACAGTTTCAGGTGAAGGTCTTAATGTCAACTCATTTGACATTAGGAAAGCCCTAAATCTCGAATTAGTATTGAATTTAAAAACACATTTAAATTAAATGACATAAAATTCTTAAATTAAATTTTCATAAAATGTTTTAAAAAATCATTTATTTTTCTCTTTATATAAATTTACATTTCATTCATTTTTAAGTTTATTTTCTTTTTGAATAAAAATCTAAATAAAATTATTTAAATTTTAATTTGTTTTTTTGTTTGTGAGGGAAAGGGAGGGAAGAGAGGAATTGTTTGAAAAGATTGGCTGCAATTGAAACTTATTAGATATGATTTATAAAGTATTGAAATGTTTTATGAGAAGAAAAATATTTGCTATAAATTGTAAAATTGCTATAAATTGCATATAAATAACATTCCTTTCACTCTATTTGTCTCATTTGGAAGAAAAAGTGTTTTTCCTATAAATAATATTAATACTAAAAGTAAAGGTATTAAAGAGTTAATTAATGACTAATTTATTGAAAATATTTATAAACTTAAAAATTAATAAAATTTAAATGATTGCCATTTGAGTGGAGCGACAAATGACAGAAAGAGATCTTTTTCTAAACAAATTATATGATTGAGAAAAATGTGTCACTCATTCGTAGAAACGTTTAATGTTTTAAAATATGATTTATTCAAAGGCTTAATGGGATTCGACTAATTTGGTGTCCACTCCTAATCTAATGGCAAATCAATTCAATCATAACTTTCTAAGAATTTGTGCAAAAATATCAATATTTGCCTTTTTTTTAACAAAAAATACATTTCAAATATAAGATATTTTGTTATTAAATAATTAATAAATAATTCCTTCCTTTTATTTGACTAAAATATTGTAAAACTTTATTTTTAAGTCAAAAAGAATTGCTTTTCTCTAATTTATTACTAAAAATTCATGAAAACCTATTCGACTCATTAATAACTTAAATAACGAAAGGTATGAGTTGTGGGCAAATAGTGTTGACTTCAATTTGGAAATCAATTGTTTTGATAATTCTTAGAAAGTTATGTCATTTGCGTAACAATAAATTAAAGTACAATTAAACATAAAACAAAAGCAACAAATAATTATAAATGAATAATAAATGTATTAATTCTAATAATATAATAATAATTATATTTAACTTATATTTTATAAACGATTTTTTGTTTTGAGACAAATTCAATCTGAGGTTAAAATCTGAGGTCAAAAACAAAGGCTTTCTTACGATTAGAATTATATGAAACAAATGGGAGAATCAAAAATCAACAAATCATTAGAATAATAAGATTTAGTTAAAAATCAACAGAATTTATGAATAATTTTAAATAATTATAGATATCTATAATGTATATGAAATCAATTATTTGTAAAATATTTATACCTTAATATGAAATAAATATGCGATAAATTTGAGATAAATTTGAGATTTGGTTTTACTCCAAATCCAACTCAAAAAATATGATACGATTTCATCAATGATTTTAATTATAATAATTTTTTGTTACGACTGATTGGTGTCACGAAAGCTCACAATATTGAGTCCATCCGTGATTGGGAGCACCTATTCGTTAAAAATACTTAATTACCAATTAATGGGATTTATTTTCTTTTACCTAAACAAATGAGACCAACAGTTTTGTCTTTGGAAGCGGTCACCAAAACTAATCATTAAAGTGATTAAACATATAATTTTTGTTTGAAAAAACAAAGAGAAAGGCTTACATTCATCATAAGGGGATATATCCATGTCCTGTACATCTCCCTTATGCCTGAAAAGTTCACCCAAACATTTGTGATAATTAGGGTAACGCCGGTATCTTCTTATGACCCCTCCATCGCCAGCGGCGTACAGAATGGATCCATTGCTAGAATACCTCAGTTTCCAAATTTGTTGTGAACTAAAGTCAGGCGAATGTTGTCTTTCTTGAATTCCTGTTTCAGGGATATAACTGGAGATGGAGGCGCCCCCAACCATCATCACAGAAGAAAAGCCGTCGTCCAGAGCAGAGCCGTATTCTTCTGGAGTGGGGGCCACTGTATTAGAAGGATGTCCCACTTCGAAACAATGGAGAAAACGGCCGTCGAGTGTCGTCGCCTTTTGATCGACAAAATGACTGATTAAAAAAGTGTGGAAAGACGTTGACTCACTTTAACGATTCCCTGACAGGAGAGGGAGAGAAGTGCACTTTGATGTGATTTCACAAACGGCCAACTGTTGTGAAGGAATGTTATGTCACGAATTACATCCGGATGTAACTAATGGACAAAAATGAAAATCAGAGCCGAAGAGGAAAAGAAAACTGACGTCAAAAATAAAATCTAAGGGAAGAGGCATTCGGAGATCAAATAGTGTCAGTCCTTTGCCGTTAACACACGAACAAACGGCCAAATGAGGACATATCGGGTCAGTGGCCAAAGCGGCCCTTTCCCGACCATTGAAGGCACAGTTGTCATAACACATCAACTGCTGACCCGTTTCTACGTCCAGTACTGAAAGACGTCGAGCAGTAGTGGCCGCCAATATCTGAGAGAAACAATTAGTTAATAATTAGAGTTGTGAGGACTCACTCGGTGTCCATCATTTGTAAAGCGGACGGCATTGATATTTCGGGCCAAACCCATAGTAGTCACGTGAAAGCTCTTCAATAGTTCACATCTGAGTGCGTGATATAAACAAACATTTCCGTCATAAGCACCCGAACAGAAGAGGTATCTGTCGGTAGGGCTATACGCCACTCCTCGCACAGACCCGTTGTGGTGTCTAAGAAATCGGGCACTTCCTAACACCTCCATAATCACTGACACCAACACTAATCAATTTATTGCTAATTATGTCCAATAGTTTCAAATCCGACACTTTTTAATCAAATCACAGATTAATTGATTGAAAATTATTTTATTTGTGAAAACATATTAAACCACAAAATTTTGGACATTTGTTTACATTAAACCAATAAAACACTTCTTATCGTTGAATTGAAAAATTAGCGCTAATTTTGTCAAAATTGTTATATAAATTTAATTTAAGTTTTAATTGAGATTTAATTTTCAATATTTATTCCCAAAAATGTTTGCGTTTGCATTGAAGTCACTCACATATGATGTGCCCCCAATAATATCACTTCAATATTGACAATATATTCCGCTCATAAACTATGTTACGATTTATATAAAAATAGATGAATAGTTTAGCGCCAATTTTAAAAATAATTGACTAAATATATGTTTTTATTAAACCATTCAAACACACGAATTGATGATCAATATTTAACCTTGCTACTTTACATAGGTGTGACCAATACTTGCAAATATAGTACAAATTATTATAAAGTTTATTGTTTACACATTTGTAAAGTAAAGCAAAGGTCCAAAAAAATAATATAAACAATAATTTGTATTTTTCTAAACAATTTATTTATCAATAAAACTGGAAAAATATTCAAATTTAAACTTTAATTGACTCTAGGTAAAATTTACTAATAATTAACAAATAAATATAACATTTTTATCAATTATTATTAATACTATGAAAGAGTTTTATAGAAAACGGATTTATTCTAACAATAATCTAAAATTAAACGATCAAAAAGTGATAAAATTGACTTAATTTCGATTAAAGACATTCTGTGCGAATAATTGACAAATGCTTTTGTCTTAATTTGTTTGAAATAGGGTTGACCTCATTTGAAGAGATTATTTGTCAATAATTTAAGCACAAATGGATCCGTGACGCGACACCGGCAGAGCTGAGACTAGAAAATTAATTTAAATTTAATATAAAATGTATTAAAAAATGGCATTCATTTTACATAATCCTAATCCCTGGCAAAAAAGAAGCAAGTTATAAGCAAAGTGTTCCGGTGCGTCTATCAGCACATCTCCACAATCATCGATTTTAACTCTTGTAGTCTTTTTTGGGTCCATTGCCGCTTGCATTTGGTCCATATGGTGTGAATGTGAAGATCGGGATCCAGAGGTGAGAAGTGTATCCACTTTCATCTTATCCTTCAATTGTGAAGTCAGTTCTGTTCGACTTTGGATTCAATGAAAATTAATTGAATTTTGTTTGAGTTTTGTTTTCCTTACGCCAAATATGATTCGACATAAAGTCTCAAATTCTTGGGATTCATACGACTGTGCAGTTTCTTAATGTAGTCCTGTATAACCCTTTCTCTTTCCTGATTACTTTCTGTTTGCTATTTAAAGAGTCATTTGAATTAATGGAAATAATTTATATAATTTATAAAATGAAGCTTCAGATCAAACCTCCAAAGCCTTGAAATTTGTTTATTAAATGCAATCGAAAATTTGATTCCATGACATTTATACGAATATAAGCAGGAATTTCATGCAAAGAATCAATTTTTTTAGTTTTAATATTTTACTTCAATTAGAAGAATGCAATTCAGGAAATATTAAGTTTAGACATACGGTTCCAAATTTGTGGAAAACCAAATACTGTTCAGCCGTGGAATTCATGCCCAGTGTATTAAGTTTCCAGGTCATCATCTGATCATTTATTTTAAATGACATCAATTAGTTGAAGACAAGGATTTAATTAATTACTTTATCGTGAAAGTACTGCATAACACTTTCGACACTACACGTACAGTGTATTAGAATACTTCCCAATATTCTGTCCGGAAAAGACATCTAAGATTTCAGTCAAAAAATGTTTAAATTGGAGTCAGTTTTTTGTTTTATTCGGTTGTTTACCGCAAATCGAACTAAAATGTTGGCACCGGAACCCTCTCCCAGAGTCACACAATATTTAATACTAATATAGATATTCAAATAATGATTAGTTTTTAGAGTTTAAAATATAATAAATTACTTAAAATAGTTGAGAACATTAACCAAATCATTTGCGATGTCATCCATTGATGGGAAAACATAAGACTCCGGCAAATCTGGTGCATCAAATTCTTGTCCCGGCATTTCGACGTGCACCCAAACTGATCTAGCCTTTAACTTAGCCATACAGGGATGTTCAACCAGTTTATGGAATTCAGTGTCTTCATTCAAAACATTTTTAATAGTGATAACAATTTTCACATTTTTTAAGCAAAAGTCAGTTTTATTTCTATAAATTTATTTTATAATTTAATGTTTAATTTAGGCTTAAAAATCAAAAATTATATATTTTTTCTCTAATAATACGTCTTTCATTCAACAAAATTTTTAAATGATTTAAATGAATAAATCAATTTATTTAAACGAATAACAATTTATAAAAAATAAATGAATGCATAAGTATTTGAGACTAAACTATGACATAAAACTTTAAAGTTTAAACTTTAGATAATAGATGCCATCAATTGAAGTAAATTTAAATTTTGTTATTTTTTAAAAGTATTACAAACAATTGTTCAAGTTCAATTAAAAATATCAACTTACGATTAGTTCCCAAATCATGAACAGTCATAAAAACAGGAGTGGTCAGAGTTATGCCGGCAATATTACCTTGAACATATACATTCAATACCCCCGACTTTTCCGTCTTTATTTCATATCTCTATTAAACAAAAAAATGAATAAATAATTAAAGAATAATTTTTGTCATTTTGTTTGAATTGAGTGAACACTTTTTAACTTTAATTTGGACTTTAATTCCTATTTTTATCACAAATATTAATAAATTTTGATTTTCAACTCTTCTTCGACTTTCAATGGTATTGTTGAGACTCTTGAGAGTGTCAGGTTGTGTCAGGTTTTGTCAGTTTGACACTTGTCTCAATTGTGGGCAAAATTCATTAATTAATTCTTACCGTTTATTACAATATTTGTATACATTAAACAATTATTTATTCTTCTTTAAAGTGGTTAATGATATGAAATGTTTACTAACTTTTTAATTAAAAACTGAATAACTTTAAATTTCAAGTCAAGTGTAAAATCTTTGGGTTTTTTTCTGTAATGCATTTTGAAATTAAGTTTTGAAATTATTTTGAGTTTAGTCTTAATTTTGATTTAACCAAAATATTGTTTAAATTACAGTTTTTGTGTTAATATTTGTGTTAATTTAGTTTTTATTTAAATCGAATATTAACTAAAACAAAGGTCTCATAATATGATGACTTCCATAGAAAAGGTTTGGGATTTGAAAACCATTTACCAAAAGCGAACTTCGACTACATTAGGGTTGACTAGAGGCGAGTCCACTGAATTTATTATAAACTATTTTTCAAATGATTCACTCAAATTAGTATATAATTGTATACCAATTATATATTGTATGTGATTTGAATAACAAATTACTAATTCATTAAAATATCAAATTAAAGGCCTTCAAAGAAATTGTTTCTAATAATAATTCAAAAGTAAAAACACTTTTATTGTATTACAATAAAAAGAGTTTCCAAATAGGATTTTGGGCTAATTTTTAGGTACTTTACAAACATATTAAGCTTATATTGAATAATAAATTGAGTTCACTGTTCACAACCACTTAATTAAGTTCATTAAATTGATGTTTCATTTAGTTTAGTCGATGTTTTCATAAATATTTGAAACGATGTCTTTTCATAAATATTTTTCTTAAAAATGAAATTTTATTTTAGAATAATTTAAACATAGAATGATATAATCAAATCTATTGTGAATTTATTTTGTTTTTGTTTTTTGCTAGAAAACAATATATTAGTTACTATTACAACTGTATTTATTAGTTAGTGTTTGAAATATTATATAATATATTCTTATTTAAAAAATTATTAGAAATGAAAGTGAAATATATTTTGCAAATCATCGTTTAATTAATTCTAAGGACAAATAACTTGGAAACGAAAGTATTAATGATATTTATTTGGTTGAATAGAGAGACAAATCAAATAAAGTCATGACTCGTAAATAGAATTACTTATGGTTTTATTAAATAGATTTAATTCAATTATTCAATGACTTGACACTAATTTCCAAAAAATGGCGAATATTTTTTATTTAAATTTTTAGATAATCAAACATTGCTAAGATTTGAATCTATCTTGGCAAAATTTAATTTAAGTAAACCATTTGATTATAAAAGACTTTTAAATTTTTATTTGAAAGAATGTTTAGAATTTAACACTTAATAAGAAAGCATTCTAGTTCATTTTAATTGCAATATTTGCTGATAACTTGAAAAGTCTTAAATATAAGGTTAGGAATGCATTCAAATATTAGAAGATATAAAACAATACTACCGTTTCTTCGACGTCTTCATATTCGTCGTGATCTGTAGTGAGCGGATGGGCAGACATTTAGAATTAATTGAGTGACAAATTAATAGGGAATTGTGGCAAACAATCTTTAATAAAGTGGGAAAAGAATATCGGTTGTAAACAATCGCAGTTCTCTTTAAGCCTTAAGAGTTGTCTTTGCTTAGATCTGACGTAAAACTTCGATCCGATTACAGAATTTGGAGGGAATGCAGACTATTTCACAGAGAAATCGAAGAATATTATGTTTTTAGAGTTTACGTGACTCAAGTCATCAATTCTGCGCAAACGAGTCAACACTACTTTTTTTATTCATCAAAATTCCATATATTTATTCATAAAGTATTACAAACTTATAATTAAAAATTAATACATTTTAAACATTTTATTAATAAAAGAGAAGTTTTTATACATAAATTTAAGAGATTTATAAAATTTTGTAAAATAAATACTTATAATGTTTAGTAAATGTAGCAAAAGTAGCAAGGTTTAACAAGTTTTACACATACATTTGTATGACAAGAAAATTGAGTTCCAAATAGCAAACAATGGATTATAATTATAATTTGAAGAAAAAAAGAAATTGGACTGGCTCAATAAATGACTGAAATAATTGCTTTTTGGAAAAATACTAAAAATATTTTTATCGATAACTTTACAGACAACAAATGGTTCGGACAAACACTTAATGCCTCCAATTTGACTCCGAAGATCATTTAAAGTTATTTGAAAATAATTGAGTAAAGAAACTATAATTAAATATATTTGAGTGAAGTCACCAAATAATGGAGAAAACAATCGCGAGAGAGTCGAGGGCTTCATATAATTCTCATTAAATAATAGGGACCAATAGTTAACCAGATCCAAACACGAAAAGTCTAACGGACTCTCAAGTTTGCCCAATGACCGTAAGGTTTTGGTAACATTTGTGCTAATTTCGCCATTTGAGACATTAGGGACTCCACCGACCAATAGATCCTTCGAACCAAAAGTTTGCCAAACAATTGTGGTTAAGACTACAAAAATCAATATATTATTTGCCATTTCTTTAATTAATGTTAAGTATCGTTAAGTATATCACACTTTCATACATAAACTTCAAATGAATGATAACTTATATTAATTTCTAGATTTTAAGGAGAAATCAGACATACAGTCATTACAAACGTATAATAAGTTTATAATTGACTCACGAGTTATTAAAATCAGTTTAGACTTATATATAATTTTGTGAACATTTGAGTCAATATAATAAAACTTTCAGAAGTTTATTATATATTTTTGAGAAATACATTTGAGTTGAAAATGAATGACATTTGAAGAGTTGTCGATGAATTTGGTGTCAAATATTCCTAATATTTTGTGTATCAGTAATCGCATGGTTTTGTTGATTCCGTCTCCGAAGAAAATAGAAACCTATTATAGCAATGATTACCAAAACAACTAAAATTAGGAGCCATTTCTTTCCCATTATTTATTTATTATTATTATTATTATTATTATTATTATTAAAATATTTTGTAAAATTAAATATTTAAACAAAACTATAACACTTTTAACAGATTATATTTGAAAACAATGTTTAATCAAAATAAAAACAAAGATTTTGTGACAAAAGTTTATAAAAATGGATAGTTTTGCGACTCAATGAGTGTAAACTTGTTATTAGTCCTTGAATGAGGTGTTGAGGTGTAGGCGTTTGACACTCAATACAAATAAATAAATTTTAACATTTTTTGCTAAATTTTCGATTTAAGAATAGTTTATAAACATATTCTTAAGTTATAACTAGAATTATGAGTTGGGAATACTTGGGAATATTTGATCACTTATTTATTAATAATAAAATTGAAATTTTATAAACTTTAAAGTTGAAATCAAAACAACAATTTGTGAGTCACCAGAAAAACGATAATAATCTGGTTCTCCAAAAAACAATTTTACATACATTTGTATTTATGTTATTTTTACTTATATGTCATCCATATATAAATAGTCATCTGTACATTACAGGGGTGTATATATTGATGGCTTATAAGTTGAAAACACTAACATGATAGTCTTGGTTGTCTTACAATGTCTAGAGTTAATAAAATAATTAACTTTTATTAAAATTTATATTTACTTAAGATTTTAAAATATTTAAAGTATTCTAAAGAATTTAAATAAACAATATATTAATAAAATAATATAAATTTGAAATTGTCTTGCTAATAGTGCTCATAGTGTAGACTTATTTTCGTTGTTTTGCAAAGAATATTTTTTTTGATTTAAAATAAGGTTTAAACACAACCATATAAACTAGCAAATAGACTACCAAGCTCTCTTATATCTTAGAAAAATTGTTTAAATTTTCAATAAAATTTAATTGAAAAAGTTTTGGTAGAAAATGAATGGAAAAAGTGATTCAATGATGAAATACGTGATTAAATATGAAGAGAAAAATGATTTATATAAACATTTTCTAAAATGAATTATATGTCACTAAGTTTTCACATTAATTGCAATTTATATTTGAATGTTTCGATCATTTGTTTGGTATTCAAATAGAGATAGAATTGACTTTCAATTGAAATGATTAGAAGTATCAGTAGTTTAAAATTTGCTAGTTCTTTTAAAAATAAATTTATTATTATATTAGTATCTTGTATAATTGGACTAAATTTAGTGTCAATCAATTGGTTTGAATCGAGTAAGAAATCATCAGAGTTTCCACTGATTATAATTATTACTCCGACTTATACCCGACCGACACAATTGCCAGATATGACACGAATGGGACAAACTCTTATGCATATCGAGAAAATATTATGGATTGTTGTGGAAGACTCACACTTTAAATTGGTTGCCATAACCGAAATGTTGAAGCGATTAAATATTCCTTGCGTTCATTTGTTAGGTCCCCGTCCAAAACAAAATCAAAACATATATCGCGACGGAAGGGGTGTTTCCAATCGTTTGAAAGCCTTGGAATGGATTCGCAATCATTTCAAAGACAAAAACCAAAGAGGAGTCATATATTTTGCTGACGACGACAATACTTATGATATCCGACTCTTTGACGAAATTCGTTTCACACAAAAAGTTTCAGTATTTCCGGTGGGTCTGATCGCAACCACTGGTGTTTCGGCACCCATTTTAGATAATAAAACAGCAAAAGTTATTGGTTTTCACGACCCGTGCGGTGGCCGTAAGTTTGGTGTAGATATGGCCGGATTTGCTGTCAATCTTCAACTTTTTCTTAAGAGACCCAACGCTTCAATGATATATAGGGCCGGACTTATTGAAGAACATTTTCTTAAGTCTTTGAATATTGAAAGAAATGATTTGGAACCAAAGGCTTATAATTGCACTGAAATCTTTGTTTGGCACACCAAGACCACTTATCATGCACCAAAATCAATGTTTCAAAAGACAAGAGTTAAGAATTTTAATAAAACAAATATTTTTCTTCTTTTTAATAATTTAAATAAAAGTTTACCATATCTTTAGTAAATATCATTACATTTAATGCATATTTAAGAAATAAACTTAATTATAGTTTAAAACTCTTAAATTCATTCGAAATAAAAACTTAATTATTTAAAAATAAATTTAAAGAAATTAAACCAATTATATAACAAATTATTATTTAAGTAATGAATATATTTTGTAGTCATAATTAAATAGTAATGCATTTATTTTAGATTTAAATTTTTATTGAATAACTTTAATTAAAATATTATATAAAAAAGTATATAAGTATTAGCATATGATATAAATTCGATAAATCCTTTAAAGTAAAACATTGCTTTACTGATGTTTAGTAATGATACTTGCTCAATTGTTTGCAAATATATTGAATGATCAATACAAGAATAATTCAATTATTGGTGAGTTTGAGTCTCAAACTTTGGGATAACATAATTATATTTTGGAAATACAGATGGCAACCACAGATGGCAACCACTGATTAGATGTTGCGATTCTTGCGATTCTTTACTCAATACTGTTTTCATCTTTATTTGAATCGAT
>JAQIXI010001185.1:0-15070 GCA_034700165.1 Galumnidae sp. Gr-Ori-00277 | reverse complement strand
GTATAGTGTTTTGCATTTTTTCTATTTACTTTTCCTATTGTACTACTCATACATTCATCTCAGAGTGCCCACACTTAGTCAAAATCTTTGAAATTGTTTAAAAAGCTTTCAAAAGAAAGATAAATATTAAACTTTAGCAAGGTGAATAGTTTAATACTGATGAGTAATACTAATTTATTATAAATGTCTATTGATTTTATATGCGTTTATTCATTAGTTGAAAGTTATTTTTAACTTCTCATTAATTTTGAACATCTATTCATCTATTCATCTATTCATCTTGCTAAAGTTTAGCTAAACCATTGGTTTCACTCTTCAGTCGGCATTGAAAAAGTTAACAGTTATTATCGAAACAGTACTGTGTCTGCCATACGACAGATAATACCAACAGTAGTGGTCAACTGAGTTGTGCAAAAAAAAAGTAAGAAATCCTTACATTTTTTATAATCATATAAAATGAATAGAGATTTCACTTAAAATTAAATTTACTCATACATATTGAACATTGCTAATCATCTTGCTAAAGTTTTATATTTGTCTTTCTTTTTGAAGAATCTTTCAAAAATTTTAACCGTGGTATTTTGGAGTTTAAAATGGCCATAAGCCAATTTTGATTAAAGATTCGGAATCAGCGTGTCTTAAAGATTTTAACCATGCTACTCGTTTTACTAAATTCCATCAGCCGTTCCGATAACTTTCCTTGTTTACCTCAACTATTGCTAAATTTAAAAATGTTTACCTTTCATTTGTAGGTACAGTAAAGAATTCAGGGCAGAGTTCAGGGCTAAACAAAATTAGAGAAAAATTGAAACAAAAAAATGACAAAAAATGTTAAATTTTTTTAAAAAAACATTTCTTTTATTTCAGTCTTTTATTTAATTCTTTCATTCATTTGTTTTCATGAATTCGTTCGAAAAATATACACATTTTGTCTTATTTTAAACATTTGTCTTAAATTTCATCCAAAATATAAACTTTCAATTAATACAATCTCTTAATAAATATGTGTTTTGTGTTAAAACCGATATATTTTACAAATTTGTCGAAAATTTGAGGATTTGAGGAAATGATTGGTTTTTATATTAATAATATAATAACCACTAATTTTTAACAATTTTTTCGTCAAATTTATATTCATTAACCGTTTATTTAAATAGAGTTTGAGATCATTAATAAGTCAACAAACAGTAGAACTGGTAATGAATTAAAGAAATAAATATTGAGAAACAGATAATTAATTTGAGAATAACAACAAAATTGATTATTTGCTGCCATTTTTCGATGCCTTACACTTAAAGCTTCTCTGTTTAGTAAATGAGTGTTGAGTCGAAGTACTGTTCCTTTTGGAGTCACAATTGGCAACACTGGACACAGAATTACTCGAATGATATTCAGTTGCATTCATTTCTTTATCTGTTGGCGAACCCAAAGTCAGACTCGACATCGAAGACGAGAGATTCATAGTTGAGGAAACGCTAAGAGTTGAGGGATATTCTAATTCACGGATTTCTCCGTCGTCTACCGGCAGACAAGTCTCGACCATTGCTTCCAAACAATTAACAAATAATTCTGCGTTGTCCAGATTTGACTGGTACGATTTGGAAAAGGGACCGGCAAATCGCCACAAACCCCCGAAACCGAATGCTATTCCAAACAATCATTTGAGTATTTTTTGTTAAATGAGTTGAGATTTTTAAAATGACTTACTTTGCAGGTAATGTGGCTGTTGTTGTGCGTCTTCACAGGCGATCATATTTTGTATAATACTCTGGACTGCACTCAGGATTACCTGATCGTGACATAAGGATAACACACTATTTATCTTTGCGTCCAAAAGCGAATGTCTGTAAATATATGACAAATAATTATTGAAAACATTAATAACTTATGAGTCATGGCTTACATAACAGGAAATACTTTTGGAAAAACAACTGAAGCTTCGGCTAAATATTCGTAGAGTATTCTCATTTCGAGCTCATCCGTTGTGTTTCGAACGAGAGTTGCCTTCAATTTAAAACAAATGTTATTTTAAACGAAAAAAATAAATAAATAAAAATTTACGAGAATTGTCAGAACGAGTGCCTGAGTCGGGAATTCTGTCAAAACTTCTGGATCTAAGAGAACATTATCTTCATTAGAAACAGAAACCCTTGAATTTCTATTTTTGTCATTTAGTCGTCTTCTTTCTTCCATTTCGTCGGCAGCAATAGTGGTGTCATCGGGAGAGCCTCTGCCTCTACTGCTGGAATTACTATTGTTGTCCGGCATAACTGCAACGCTTCCACTCGAGACAGAGTTATCACCATTTTTGTGAACCTTAGGGGTTGGCATCGAAGAACTTCTTTGAGTTCTAAAGAGTGGCCTAAAAGAGTTGGCGGCCTCGATGTCTAAACTTTTCCAGTGCTTCGCCGGGTCTTTATGTGGTTGAGTCAATGATTGATGTATATTATGTGGGAAATGAGAGTTCGACACTTTTCCCAGTTTTGCCTGAGATATAGCACTCTGGTCGAGTAAATCCCAAGATTTTTGTCTTCTGTTTGTAGGAGTACTCGGATGTGAGCAAATAGAAGCGGTTGAGGGCGACTGTGGATGTGATGGATGCAATTGATGCATTGTATATGAAGAAGGGATTATCGTTATTTGTGTCGATTGACTCACACACGAAGACATAGATGTCGATGGAGAGGGCAAAGGTGTCGGTGAAGGCGTTTGTTGTGTTGGAGTTGTCGGAGGATTTTTAGGGGAAGTGGAAGAACCGGTAGTGGCCGTCGAGTTTTGTTGCAGATCTGTTGAGAAGTTTTTGGTCGACGGAGACTCTGATACTAATCGAGTGATTCTGTGTTTTAAATGACAACGACTTTGTACTTCTTCAGACACAGAGACCAAAGCACTGAGATATGGAGCGCTGTCGACCGTTACTTCAAATTTGTCGCGTTTGTGAGGTTTGGCCACAATTCCTAATAACATATTCAGAATTCTTGCGGTTCGTGAGACTGTTGTAGGCGTCGGATGTCTAAAGCCTTTAATGAGATGACCGACGAGTGCGCAGTGAAAGTTAGATTTGAAACTGAGACCAACGGAATGGTCTAATTGTTTGAAATGCCATTCAAGAGGTTCTCTCGTAGACATCATAATATGTTTAAGAGTTTGAGACTCAAAAGTACTCATAGAGTCGAGAGTATGCAAATTCTGTTCTAAGAGCGCTAAACCCGATGCGTATAATGACATTTCATCTAGCTGCAATACTGATATGGCCACCCAGAATAAAGCCCTATGTATTGGTGATTCCGGTGCTAAGAGTGGTTGGAGTCGAGTCAACCCCATAATTATGGCTTCAATTAACTGTAAGTCTTGAAACGATTCGAGTGCTTTGACCAGAATTCGTAACAATTGTTTAACCTCTTGGTCAGTTGTCGACTTCGATATACAACCGAAAACAATGATAGCTCGCGGCTGAAGAGCCGGATTATATCGGAATGCGAATGATTTGGATAATTCAATCCATTGCTGGAGCCAATCGCACTGAGGAATGTTTTTCATACAGGCCTCCATTATCTCCAACAAAGCGTCGGTTATCACTTCCAAAGATGCCAGGGGCATTCTTTCCTGATAGTCACCGATTGATTGATTCAGTGATCTATCCTGAGGCAAATAATGGTGTCGATCAATACAAAAATGTCTTCCATGAGTTCCTGTGTTTGTCGAACGGAAAGCAGTGACTGCGGCCGACTTCACTTTACTTATACCGAACAACAAATAAAATTTCGGTAACGAAAACTCATCTAAACTCAAACGCAGTAATCTCTGCGTTTCACCGCTGAACGAGGGTTTAGTACAGGTGCACAACGAATGGATTACATTTATGACCAGTCCGTGGATAGAGGCTCGAAGAGAAACAGGACCCGTATGTACAAGAAGTGTAATGATATGAAAGAGATAAGGCAAATGACTCGCGACGTCCAAACAGTTATTAAATGATAACATCAACAAATATCGGCCTAAAATTGCGATGTCGTCCCACATCAAGTGCTGTTCAAGAGTTGATGTCGGAGAAGTACATGTCTTCTCAATGACGCGACACAATCGACTGATCACTTTCATGGCCACCAATTGTACGTTAGCCGACGCCAAAGCGACTAAACAAATATCAAATCAATTATAAGTTACTCAGAAAAAAATAAGAGTTTACTTACCGGCGGTGTCCGCCATTATTTCTGCCTGAGAACTACCTAAACCTCCAGTGACTGATCGTTTGATAAAACTGTCAAGAGTCAGATCTAATAAATCGGAGACCTGTCCAATGTTTCCCCAAATCTTTGCTTGAATTGAAGGATACATTTCTACCTCTTCAATGGTTAATGTAATCAATTTGTCGAGAATTGTGGCCACTCTTTGTCTTTTAGTGTCGTCCGAATGTTTACAAAATCGGGTTAAATTTGGGAGCCATGGAGTCATATATTCCAGACATAAGTGTTTCAATTCTATATTTGAAGCTCTGAAACCTTGAATACATTCCTCAAGAAATTCAAGGGTCAGATGAGAGGCATTTATCGCCAACTTTTCACTGATTTGTTTTATGAAAATTGTATTATTTGAAGGAATACAAAGACCCGCCGTTTCCAAGAGTTGGCCCTCTATTTTCAAATCAAAAGTTCCCGTTAGTGCACATAATAAGTTATAGGCAGCCGTTCGAAGATTTGGATCAGCACTTCCTAAATTAAGCAGGGCCATATTAAGAAGAGTACCCGGTACATCCTTTGGTCGAATTTTTGTATGAACTGTCACTGAATCGGGTTGTGATAACTCCCAACGCGTGCGGATATGAATAATAGCCTGAACTATACTATCGCAGTCATTGTGAATGAAAGAAAGGGGTCCGGACTCGTTGGCAATCGTTAGTGTGAACTGATTGTCGTCCACTAAACAGACCTCTTCTATTTCTGACGCGTAATAAACATCATTAAGTAGTACTGAATGACTCAATACTTTTGTCTTTTCTGCAGAAGTGATTTGAATAGCACTCGGACCTACTTTTATGGCAACTTTGGTGTCTTTGTGCGACAATTTTAGCGCATTATTGAATACTTTAAGATCTTCTTCGAGCGAAAGAGTAGCGCCGGGAAGTCGTTGTTGATCTAAATCTATATAATCACTGAGTCTTTGAGGAGTGTCTATAAATATAAGCTTTCGATTTCCCCTCAACGGAATAAGTAGACGATCATGGTACTTTGAATACTCTCTAACCCAAGAGTTACAGTTATATATATAAGTGGAAACAATCTTCTCGTATGCGATTTCAGGCAATACTACGAACCACTTCTGAAGAAATTCAGTCTAAAAACGAGAAATAATTAAAAATTTATGGAAACCTTTTAATAGAATATAACGTACTCTAAATCGGTTGTCGGCACAGGTATGCGTAAAATCAATGACAACTTCGAATGGTTTGTGACAAAATGGCTTAAGAGTGAGGATTACGTGATATATAAGTAAATCTCCATTTGTTTCTCCAATTTTGTATCGACGGGCGATATAATAAAAAACAGGATTTCCTGCTTTGGAAGTGCCGGCCATATAAAAAATGTTAAGAGATTTAATAGATTTGAATTCGTCCTTTTCGTGCATATTATGTTTAGACATTATTTCTTCAAATTTAGTACTGGTCATATCCATTGAATTCCACTGCGAATCACTTATCGTCTTATGTTCGGGAGGACCCAAATATGCTAAAAGTGTCGCCATTTTATCGAAAGGTCTCCTTCCGACTGCCTTATGGTCTCTGGAACTGGAAAGATAGTCTCCAATCTTTTCCTGGTGATTCCATAGAAGTCGATGCAATGCGTGAACATTTGCATCACTAATAAAAGATAAGTTGTGACTCGTCTGATGATCTATTGTCTCACAATCGCTGGTAATTTGTATGACCCAACGACGTCCCGCTTCAAAATTAGACCTCAAGAAGTCATTGAATGGAAGCATATGTTGTTCTTTACTGAATTCTACATTATTTGCGATATTCTGTAAAATCTTAGACATAAGCATAAGTCCTCTTTTGATTTTAGGAATGGGCTGTTTATCAACGATTCCCATTTCATAGGGAGAGACAATCGCCGGATTAATAAATCGCAAGAATATTACGGTTCCGACGGCAGAGATATTGTGAGGAAAATTTGGAAATCTTTTGTTAAGGACCTGATATAAACAGTGACACATTGACCTCAACTGCGAGGGAAAACTCTCTGAAGACATGATTATGGCATTGAATACTTTCTGTGTCAGCGCCAATAAATTTCTTCGATTAGTTTCTACGTCTTCGCCCTCATCGAGTCGGGCGGAATCCACTTCATAACTCGGGTGATTTGCTATTTGGTCTGTAATTAAGGGCTTAATTAATGGCTCGAGAAGTGCCTTCAGATAAGAGGTTCCATAGATTTTAAAACAAAAGGCCATTATTTTTGAACCCAAACTATTTCCACGAAATAATGTTGTCATACAATCAGAGACTTCGACCTCTTTGTAAAACATATTCCATAAAAGTGGAGATAAAAGATGTTTTGCGTCGAAAAGAGTGACAAAAACTCGGGCCAATTCGTCCATTTGAGGAGTCATCACAACAGTAGCCAAAGCCATTGCAATGGGAAGTTCTCCTTTATCTCCAATCATTGTCACCAATTGGACCAACTGTTCGTATCGATCGGCTAAAACAGTTTCAGCGAGCATATCAAATTCTGTTCCCTGTTGAAGGATTTTGGTCAACACTTCCATAAAAGCCGCGCGAGTCTGCAAATCCTTGTGATATCCCAAACCAATGGAATGCATTAAACCTGAGTCAATGTTAGCGCTAAGCAAATTAGACATGGCCTGAATGGTGCAAGTTCGTAATTCACTCAATTTTGAAGCCTGAATACGGGCGTAACGGGAATTGACATCATTTGGAGCTACAGATTCTTCAGTAGGAAGCGCTTCACTGCATTCGTTCAGAAGATTCATAAATAATGAGAAATACTTTAGAAAGAGCTGAGACTTTGCTTCCATAAGATCTCCTCGATCACTCTCTTCGGGTTGAAGAGGTAGACCTCTAAGTAGAGCCGCCACCGCTTGCATACAGGACTGATCCAAATCTCGAAGTAATGGCGTTAAATCAGTAGAACCGGGCGGTTGCATCTGATGAGAGTTTCCCATAACCCAATCCGTCAAATATTCTACTAATTTGTTTCTAAACTTCATTTCTTGTCTAAATGAGAGGTCGTCTCTCCTCGACATCATTGCTTCAACCAATTGACAAACTTTTGTTTTAATGTGAATGTAATGAACGTTATTAGAGTCCAAATGTCGGACATAACGGACAATAGCCAACATCATTATCTCAATTGAGGTGAGGCCCAAATGTTCGGTCGTGTGCTCTACTTTATTCTCAAATACACTCTTCATTATGAAAATGATGTGTTCAATAAATTGAGTACTGGTTTCAGTGAGTATGACCTGACCCATTCCATCGAAAAACTTTTCTACCAAAATCTTGATTTGATCGAAAAGAATCGGATAAAGAGTTGGACTGATTTCATGCGCCACCAAATCTTTTACGTGTTTTTGTATTTGAGTTCCAAACTTTTCGTTGTGACAGACCAACAGTTTTAATACTTGTCCAACAAATTGAGTTACGGGACAGTATTGGAGTGAATCCTGGGCTGAGCTCAACATTGAACCCTTTCGACTTGAATCGAGTAATAGAGAAACAGCTATATTAGACTTAGCGGAGGGAGACTTCCTTTGTAAGCAAACTCCTCCTAAAGCACAGAGAAATCCCGTCATATTTGCCCACTCATTGATTTGGTCTTCGAGTTCGTGATCTGTGCTCTGATGCGATGCTCTTCTTTTGCTAACTGTTCGATGAAAGCCATCGATTTGTCCCTCAACGACATCCAGTTTTGCTTTTGGATAACTGACGAGCAGTTTTGTGGCGGAATCCCAATTCATGAAAGTGTCCTCCCAGGCTTGGGAACAGCCCTGAGTGCAGTGCTCTATTTTTCTCAATAAACCCATTATTCTCTTTTGAAGAGCTGCGCGACCCGTTGTTAGAATATTACTGGAAAGGGCTAATTCTTGATAAACATGGTAATTTGGTAGAAGGTATGTGGCAGTCAAGTCGTCCTGACCACAACGAATATCTGCTTCTTCGCAAAGCAAAGCAAAGCAGGACATCGCCACCAAAACGGCGTCGATATCTATAGACCACAAATACATAAAGAAAACGACCTCGAGTTTGATGTGCGCCTGTTTACAGATCGCTATATGAGAGCCCAGATTTGCGTATTCTTTGTGGCGCTGAAGAAATGCATTTCGACACTTAAGCACTTCTCTTAACCACTTAAGTATTTCGGTATAGTTTACTATTTGGTGTTGAATCAGTTTTTGAGAGATTGAAAATAAGACCTGAGAAGAGACGTCCCAAAATGTGTTGATCGGCGCCTCCGGATTCCACATTTCTATATTATCGGGTAAATGTAAAACGAGTAGAGCTTCCATAGCCTCCTGTGCGACGTCTGGCATAGAAGGCTGATGGACCAGTGACACCAATCCATTGATAAGTTCAAGAGTACTGCTTTGAATTTCATGTCCTGCCTTTCCCTGATTATTTAACATAAGCATTGGATTGGCATGGATTAATCTGACCATCCATAACAAAAGATTCTTATAACTAAGTCCTTCTTCAGTGGTCTTCTCTTTAAATTTAAGAGTTGAGACTTTGTCTTTGAGAGTAAAGCTCTGTTCAATCAATTAATTTATATTTTAGTCTCAAAATTAATAATGAATTCAAAGAATTTTGAAAAAAATACAAAAGAAATGAATAAAAAGAATGAAATAAAGTTTTGAATATTGAGTTAAGACTACAGACCTGACAGAGCTGTCAGTGGTTCGGAAAATGAGAGAAATCGGAGAAATAGAATGAAAGATGAGTTAAATAATTAAAGCAAATAATTAATTCTAAAATAATTTGTTAATACCTGAATCATTCTAAGGGGTGTGTGTGTAATACAGCCCTGGGTCACTTTTGTCAGAGTATCGGTAAACATAATTCTTAGTTCTGGAGCTTTACTATAAACGATATCAATGAGTGGCCACCAAACAAGACGGGGTTGAGTGACAATTCGGTAGAGGGAACAGACCAAAACGAAGTGATACATCGATGGAGAGTTTGGATTCAAACAAACCTAAAGTCATGAAATCATGGATTCATTGGTTTCTATATTTTATTCTTATTCTACAATGTTTTCAATTGTAATCGTTTTCACAATTTCTCATTTCTTTCAAAAATCCTTTATTTTTAAATTAATTAATGAATTTTTATTCTTTCAGTTGTATTAACTCTCAAATTATATATAAATAATTTTTTTTATGGTTTAAATATGTCTTAAAAGTTTATATTTTGTAAAATTGTGTGTTTTATGTGATTAAATATTTTCCAAACCTTAAGGGCTTCGTTGTTATGAGGAGTAATTCGGAAAACAGAGACAAAACAATCAATCATTAGATCGATGTCTTGATTAATGTTGGACTGACTTCTGATGAATGGTTTTGAGTTAAATAACAACATTTTCAGATCATTTATAACGGATTGGACTAAAGCGAAGACAACATTATTTGAGTCTAAAATGTTTATATAAGTGGAAGCCTTGCACAGTTTAACGCAGGTAACGGCTGCCGCTTCCGTCAATTGTTTACTAGAACTGTGAGGAACTAAAGCTTTCTTCACATTATCGATGAACTGTCTTTTTCTGGTATGTTTTGGAGAACAGGGCGCCCCTGAATCCGCATTTACTATTTCTTCGAGGATTTTAGGGCACAGCACTAAAAGCATTATCTGAAGCGGCCATACAGTGGCCCGACGTTTGTTATTGTTTTCGGCAAAATTGTCCAATAATTCGAAGAGTCGATCACAACATTCGGCTAATTCTTCATTGGGTTTCCTCTGTAGTTCCATAAACTCTTGTGGATATGTGTCCATCCAATTCCAAATGGCTTTTTCAAGACTTGTCATTAACACCAAATGAGCGCTTTTGCGAAGACTTCGGAATTTTAGATTGACTTCATTGAAGAGTTTAATGAGTCGCCCGACGTCGACGTTTATGTGTTGAATCAGTTCTATGTCTATGAAGTCTGGATTCTCCTCATTATTAGTCGACAATTCCTGAAGTCTTGCAGATATTCGGCTGAAGACAGCGTTAAAGTTATTCAAACTCAGAGCGAATAATACTTTTGAAGCGAGAATTTTGAGCTGAGCTGCCATTGGATTATCGCTCGGAATATCAATAAACTGTAAATTTAAATATTTTTAACTTTTGTCTTATTTTGTGAAAAGTCTAATACCTGACACAACTCTCTTAATAATGCCTTTACATTCATGGCCTCATCGAAACGAGTTGTCTCTTTTGGTTGACTACTCAGACATTTCTCGAGAGTATCCAAAACTATGAGCTGAGACTCATAAAAGTTTCTCTCGAATTCAGGTTGTATTTGACCATGGGTCTGTGCTCTCTGACATATAATTCATTGTTTTAATCAAATAATAAACAAATGATTAATTGATTACCATATCATTGACTGAATGAAGAATTTTGGTTAAACCAGAGATGACTAACGAAAACTTATATTTACTGATAGTAATCAACGATTCTTTGTTTTGTTCGACATTTATTCGGGAATGACTGGTCTGAGGGCCACTCCGACAGGGAAGCTGTCAGTTGACACAACACAACAACACATTCAATGATTATTATAACTAATTTAATGATAAATACCTGTTCTTCAAATCGTGTGATCAGTGAAGAGACCCATTCAACGGGTTTTTGTGTGGCCATTGTTTTCTGGATTAAGTGCTTAAATGAGTCCTTAATTTCCCATTTTTTTCGTCTGATTTTTAAAAACTATTAAAATAATAATTGAGTCGAAAATCAATGCAAACATCGATTGAGAGGAAAGAGTGAAGAGAAGTGAGGTTTCAGTGAAGCGATTCTATCGTTCAATAGCTATGAAATGGCACTGAATAACACTGAATGGCACTCAAACCGATCGATATTAGCTGAGATGACAGCAAACAGACAGCGATTACTCTCAGACCGAAACAGCGCTCAGAGTCTCACAACACAGACATCGATCGATATGACTCTCCGCCACTTCTCTCAAATTTAACTTAAATTCATTTAATTTCTTTTATAAATAATCGCCAATTTGTTTGTCAAAAGTGTGTTATCGAAGAAAAGTTGACTTTCAAAGAAGAAAATGTCAAAAATGTTTTTCAATTTATTTATTATTCATAGAAAACAAAAACAATAAATGAATGAATGAATGAATCCTTAGTTTTTTTCATTCATAATACTATTGTTAGTACAGACGTACATTCACTTTACGCTTTCATTCATTAAAACAAGAAATTTCTTTCACAAACGACGTAACACTATAGTGAAGGTAAACACTAAACAAAGGCTTTTGTTACAAATATTAAACAAATGATAATAAATTTTAAGGGAAAGTTATACTCAAAATCGTTATATTATCTGTGGATCAAGTTTTTTTAATCAATGAAAACAATTTTAGTAACAAATGATGTGAATGTTGTGAAGAACCCCTCCATTGAAACCTCTTTTCATTTGTGTTTTAATATTTTATTTAAAATAACGTTATTTTTGTTCAGTTATTTTAGCGCTAAAACTGTATTTTATGTTTAATTTATTAAATAATTTAATTAAAATAATTTAATTTCAAATAATTTGTTTAAACTTTAAATTATCGAAAGACATGGAAATAGAAGACAATCAAATGAGTGCTTCTGAATGGAGTCAACCGCTTCCCATTCCATGGTTTGGATTTCAATAGAAATTATTTTTTAATTAAAATTTTAAATTATAATTAAAGGCTCGAAAAGTATCGTCCGATTGAATTCAAAGACATAACGGGAAACAAAGAGGCCATCAATAGATTCGATATATTTTCCCAAAAGGGAAATATCCCGAATGTCATCCTTTGCGGTCCTCCCGGTGTCGGCAAAACAACTGTAAGTCTTTTTTTTGTCATAACATAGATGTGACCAAAACAATGATTTCAGACAATCTTATGTTTGGCCCGAAATCTTTTGGGACCCAATTATAAAGAGGCTGTCCTTGAATTGAATGCTTCAAATGAAAGGGGTATTGAAGTGGTTCGCAATAAAATCAAGACATTTGCTCAAACAAAAGTGACATTAGATTCGGGTAAACATAAGATAATAATTTTGGATGAGGCGGACAGTATGACAGAAGGGGCACAACAGGCCTTACGTCGAACAATGGAACTCTACTCAAAGAGCACTCGTTTTGCATTTGCCTGTAATAACAGTGAAAAGTTGATAGAACCCATTCAATCGCGTTGTGCTGTCATTCGCTTCACTAAATTGAATGACAAACAAATCGCCGATAAATTGATTGAAATCTGCAAAAAAGAAAACTTGGAATTCAATAACGAAGGAATAGAAGCCCTGGTATTCACAGCACAGGGAGATATGCGTCAGGCCATCAATAATTTGCAGTCAACCGCTGATGGCTTTGGACTTATAAGTAGTGAAAATGTATTTAAAGTTTGTGATGAACCGCATCCCGAATACATCAAAGATATTCTCAAACATTGTTTCGATAATAATATCGACGAATCGATGAAAATAATGCATAACTTATATAAAATGGGTTACTCTCCAGAAGATATCATTACAAATATGTTTCGGGTGACCAAAACCTATCCATTGCCTGAATTTCTAAAATTGGAATACATTAAACAAATCGGAATAACTCATATGCGTATCGCAAATGGCGTTAACTCTTTGTTACAGTTGTCAGCTCTGGTCGCAAAACTTACTAAAATAACTTTAAAACCGATTTAATAAATAAAATTTAATTACATTTTTAGACATTATTTGAAATTCGGGGCAAATTATGTCTGTTTTCCAAAATTTTATTAATTTCTTCAAATGTTTGATTGAAGTCATTGATTGTCGGCGACGACAATAAACTAACCTTTGAATCATTGCTTTTCTGTTTATTTCGTTTTTGTAATTCTTGTTTGAGTAAAGAATTGGTTTTTAAAGTGTCTGTCAAAGCAATTCTTAATCGTTTCACTTCATTCTCTAATTTGGTTACATATTCTCCAATTTGTGGATTCAAAGCGCCTGTCATTTGTTAAATACATTAATTCTATTCCGCACACAATTCTAATATACCTTTAATTAAAGGCATAAAAACGACCTGTTCTTTGATTGGAGAATGAGCTGATTGTGGAGTGAATAAACCGTTTGATATTAGTTGGAACTGAAGATCTGCCGTATATTCCAATAGTTGTCAGTTATTTTAGAGATAAATGTTTTATAATAAATACCTCTATTTTTAATTTTTAAATCTTCTAATTCATTGTGAAGTGATTCGAGTAATAGTTGACAGTTCTCTTTTACGAACCAAATGTTTCGCTCCAATTGTTTTACGCGAATATTGGCATCAAATCCACAATTATTTGAATTTTCAATTCTTTCAGAAGTTTCAGCACTTTTGTTAAAATATGGGACACTTTCCTCACTCATTGGAGGACTACAGACACTATCAAATCTGGTTATTGGTGGTAGTCTTGTGCTCTTTTTGTTAGATAATGGAATGAATTTCACTTTATTTACAGAATTAGGACTATTGGCGAAAGCAATTAATGAACTGAACTGTTGATGCGGTAATGGATGAGAATCTAATAAATTGGATGAAGTGGTTGTGGAACCGCTTTCCATTCTTTCCATTCTTTCCATTAATTGAATGCAATTATTCTATCGATTGATTTCTATGAATTCATAACTTATTTAAAGACTTATTTGTAAATTAAATGATTGCAATCAATAGCGTTGTCATAGAAATCATAGGAATATCCCATTAAATCATTTCCAAAAGTCTATAAAACTATATTTCCCATAAAATCCGAGATAAACAAATGAGTGGTGTATAGCACTGGTGTATAGCAAAAGACTCTAGGATTTGATGGTCCAAAATATCCTATAAAATCGCAAAATTTAAAGACATACCTAGAGGTAGAGTCCTATCGGTTCCCTTAACCGAAATTTTAATTAAATAATTTTTTAAAGAAAATATCAATTTTTCCATTTATCGCAAAATAGAAATACAGAAAAACCTCTATATCTCGAACACTAAAAATGCAAAAATTGTTACTCTATATGTAGAATATGTAGATAACACTTATATAAGAATTGAACTTTTATTAACAAAATAAATGTTAGAGCGTTTGTATTGATATTTATAAGGTTCACAGCAATAGATTCCTTAATTTAAAATATCTATTTTTGTCTAAAATCTCAAAAAAAATAGGTTTAAGAAAATTATTATCAACTGATAAATAAAGCATAAAATGTTAAAATATTCAAAGAAAAACATTTTATCAAAAATACAAAAAGACAATTTTTAGTACTTTTAAATCAAAAGTTGAAATACCTCTGAAATAGGATTTTTTGGTCATCTCTGCATTTGATGGGATGGGTATCGACTCAAATCCAATCAGAATTTTAATCAAAGCATAAAGAAGGAACATTTTTTATAGTCGAATACATTTTATCAGCGATCAATCAGACATTTTTTAGGAAATTCCTCACATTTTGAGCAAGCACATTAAACCTACTCATATGCGACATCATTAGAAATGAGTAAGGTAAGTATTTATAAACAAAATAATCATGATATATAATCATATAAAACAAGGGTGGTGAAAGAAACACTCTGGGGGTGCTAGGATGGGGTATTTTGGGTAAACCTCTACAGACCTAGTGTTTGTCCATAGACGTAAGGTTTCCAAATTCAAGGGTATTTTGCCGATTTTTCTCCAAGGGGGATATTTTGGAATTCCTTATTTTGGAACCCCTTTTGCCATTCCTTATATAAAATGAACTTTTCTGTTGATTTTTTATTAAAACAATGTAAGGTTTTTTGTGAAAATAGCCTGTGGTCAATGCATGTACTTGGTCAGTGCATTCAGTAAGTATAACAACGTATTTCACACA
>JAQIXI010001184.1:0-15075 GCA_034700165.1 Galumnidae sp. Gr-Ori-00277 | reverse complement strand
ATTATAATTCAACTACTAATCGCGCGCTTGTTATGAATGGCTCTTCAATAAACAAATGAAGAACCGAATTTCCCGAAGGGGCCTAGGCCAATAGAGGACAAACGCCAACAAGTTGATCTAAACCATTGATAAGGTATTGCAATTTGGTCCCAAACGATAAACATATCCCAAATTTAGAGAGCTCCACAAGGGAAATTTTGAATAAAAGTAAACCGAATTTCTTGATTTGGCCTAAGCCAAAAGATAACAAACGCAAAATGGTAAGCATCTGTTGTTGATTTTTTTTAGTTTTTGTGGTTATTTTGATCAACATATCCAAAAATCAGAGAGCTGTATGGAGAGAATTTTTAATAAAGGAAAAACGATTCTATATACTACATTATTACTCCGTAAATGTAGTGAAAAATGTTTTACATTTATAAATACAATTTTTAATAACATGCAACTAAACTGAAACATTGGATGAGTTACCAAAGTATTTGGGTCAACAGTTGAGCCATATTTGATCACAAAATGCAAATTATTTGCTATAAATTCTATTCACAAATAAAAACAAGGTTTGAGGGCAAAGCCAATGGCCACTAAATTAACGGGTTGAGTAGTATTTCTTTATTGAGTGTTTTAAAAGGAAAAATTAGGCCCACCACACCTAAGAATGTCTTAGGGAAAGGAAGTGGTGGTCTTCCGTTATTATTTAAAAAATAGATTTTATTGAAATACATAAATTTTCCTGTCCATTACAAACAAAAAAATTCAAATTACCCGTTAATATTCAAAGCAATATATTCCCTTTACAAGCAAAAAGCCACACTGTCAACTCCATTACAAACAAAATGATTGGTCTCTAGAAAGACACAAACCTCCCTGTCCCTCCATTACTAGCATAAGGTTATATTTTACCCGTTAATATTCGGAGAAATATTTCTCCGTTGCTAACAAAAAGCCTACTATAATACCCAAAAACTATAAATTTACCAGTTAATTTCCGCAAAAAAGTATTGTTGTCCGTTGCAAGCAAAAAGCGGGGGGTGTGGGGGTGTGGGCGGGTGCGCGTAAAACAAATACATATACTTCATATCACTTCGTAAATGTAGTGAAAAATAAGAATTTCTTTAATTAAATTAACCCAAAATTTACCTTGATAATTCAAGTTCTGTAAAAATACCAAAATTGATTATACCTTTAAGAACTTTAAAGAAGGAATTTGTATACTATCATTAAAACAAAGAAATTGATTAATGGACAATTTTATATAGAATTTTTCTTTAATGTACATTTGATTTGATTCAGTTATTCCTTAGGAGAATATATTTTCTATTAAATTTAGTACAAGCACACAACAAGTTCAAAGGGAAAAGTATATTGAAAACCCCATTGTAGCTCTCGAAAACAAATAATTTTTGTTCCATTTTTAAATTAATAATATGTTAGACTCTAACTATTGTAACAGTTAGAGCAGGCCCGAAGTTTAATTCAAAGAGAATGAAATATTTTATTATACTTACTGAATGCACTTTTAATGTATATGCACTGACCAAGATATAAATTCAAACAACAGTACATTTTTTTCCAAAATTAAACCCTTTTCAGAGAGTTTTTTGCATTGTTTAGTAAGAATTAAATTATCATAAGAAAAGTTCATTTTATGTAGCACAACTATTTTGTTAATACTTTCCTTACTCAATCTAAAATGGCATATATGAATATATTTTATATGCGTACACATTTCACATAGCTTACGCACGATAGTGGCTAAAAATACTGGCTAAAACTTCAGGCTTGAGTTAGAGGATATCATACTATGCATTTTGATCTAGGTCTCATAATGATATACCGCAAGATAATGTAGCTGGATGTCATCTAATTTGAAAATTATTTTACAATATATAAAATTATGTATTTTACATCGATTCCTACAAATTTAAGTATGCTAATTGCTAATATAAATTTTTGATAAAAATTATAAAAAAATTGTTTCTTTCTTTGACAAAAGAATAATTAAATTATATCAGGTCATGTAAGTTGAAATGTCGTATTTGATGTCTATATTTGATCGGATATTTATTGTATGATTTAAATTATTTAAAATTTATTTTTATTTCTTAATTTATTCATTGATTATTAAACTTTAGAATTTTTTTAAAAAAATTAATTTTTCTTGTGGCCAACAATGTCTGACCAGACCCGAAATATAGACAACTTTAGAAATTTTTTTTGTGTAAGTTTGACCAGTGATCTAATACTGAGGCCGCTGTTATTAATATAAAATTTGTATGCCATTAAGAAGATACACATATGTAGTAACTCAGAGATATTTTGCAAAATTTAGACTTGGAAATGTGAGTCATGGAGATGACCCGAAAGTACATCATATCTAAGCTTAAAAATTAACTTATTAAAATACGAAGTTTCAAATAATGACCACAAAATGCAATTATAAGACAAATAATATATGCATTCAATGATACTCATTTACCATAATTTTTAAAAAAATGTTAATAAAATGATTTATTTTTACGATTAATAACCTTAATTATTAGTTTTTGGAAATCTTTTAAATTCCTTTCGATTTAATTTCATATAAGTTTTTGACACAAAATTAGTATTTCTCTTAAAACTAAATGTCTCAGAGTGTGTCCGCCATTGGAATGGAATTTAATTCTAATGATAACCATTTACAAGAATATAGCTGTAAAAATATCAGGTTTTGTAGAGAATAGAAATTGTACAAGATCGGTCTTATTAATATTATAGGCGCTTAAATAAGTTATACAATTTCCAACATATGTTAAATTAGATAATATTGTGAATTTCAATTGTTTGTGAAGTAAATGTTGACATAAGAAATATTTATCGAATATATTAAAGTCATTAAGTGTTGACACAAGTGTCAACCCCGATATGTATTTATTGCAGGGATGGCTAAACTAGCCGGCCTCAAGGGGAATCAGGGGTTGGTATTTTGGTCTCAGCTCAGGGAGATATCAGTGGGGTTTTTCTTATCAGCTCAGGGGGTATCAGGGGGAATTTTGGCCTCAGATCAGGTGGACATCAGGGGAGTATTTTGGAAAATCGCCAAAAATTGCTAAAAATCGCATATTGTGATTTTTAGTTGTTTTTGGTATAAATTCATGCAATTTAATCATATTTAACTTATTTTATCACTTTAAATTCATAAAACTAAAGATTTTTGAAAAAACGACTTTTTCTAACTTTGAAAAAATCTGTTATTTTTCTTACACTTTCTTATTAATTACAGACATCTTTTGGATTTTTTGCGATTTTTCTTCGATTTTCTCCTCTTTACGATATCGGGGTACCTGACTGCATCTAAGAAGAGAGTATTTTTCGGATTTTTCGTCTCAGGAAGGGTGATTATTTTGAAATATCCCCCTTTAGCCATCTCTGATTTATTGCTATATATTCTTAGGTTTTTATTATATTCTTTGAGATTATTTGACTTTAATAATAAGTTCATGTGTTCTATTAATTTGGGTAATTTTCAAATAAGTTTAAAAAATTCATACTGATTCGTATTATATGTTAAAATTTGAATCAAGTTAAAATTGTTTTTAGTTATCTCAAACAAACTACTAATTTAATGAGTAAATAAATTAATTTTATTAACTTGATCGATTATTTGATATGGTTTTAGTAGTGAAGAAGAGGATGTTTAAAATGACAAGATCATTTAAATCGGTTAAGAAATTAAAATATATTGCTTATTTGATTATAATACTTTTGTACAAAAATAAACAATTGAAGAACCTAAAAATTATCTAAATCAGTTAGAACCCAAAATAAGTTTCACTATTTTAGCAAAAGACATTAATTTGAACAACTTTGTTGCTGGGCACAATTTGATTAAAGTTAAAATAAAGCCGCTAAAGGGTGTCAAAGTTGAAATAAGCAGTTTTTTGCAAAATAGCAGAAAATATAACTAAAATGCATATAAACATCATATTTACAGTTTATAAATGTTACCCAAAAGCTGTAAATTTGGTAAAACTTATAGAAACAAAAGTTTGATTTCAGTGATAGCCACAGACCACTTGACAGTTGGGATATAGCCTTTTTGGTGACTTTTCTCGAGACAGGGGGAATAAGTGGTATTGTTAAAATGGCTTTAAAACACCTAGTAGCAAGGTGGCCATCCGTCCACTATTTGTACTGTCTGTCCACTAAAAATTATCAATTCTTAAGTGGAAAATAATAATGTGTCCACTATTTTTATTAGAAATATTCTTGTAAAAGCTTTTTGTTGACTATTTGTCGACTATTTGTTCACTTTTTAAATAAGGTTTTATGGAAATGTAAACTATTTCGAAAATTTCCAATGGCCACCCTACCTAGTAGGTCATTTTTTAGGTGTTTTTGTTATAAAAGCGTAGATTAGTATCTAATCATAATCAAGTTCAAAAACTAATAATTTAAACAAAAAATTTATAATTTTCGAAAATCATACTTTAGTTTCAATAAATTTATCGAATTTACAGCTTTTGGATTTCATATAGAAATTGTAAATATGATAGTTTTATGGTTTTAATTATGTTTTCTGTTATTTTGCTTATTATTTACAGTTGTTTTACTCTATTTTTCTCTTATTTTCTCCCTTTATTTTCTCGTCGATGCTCTAAAAGGGGGTACTTCACCGATCACAGGGGGGTATTTGGGCTATACCTCTCTGATGACCATAACTGATTTGATTTTCGAAAATTATGTTTTTGTTTAAAATTGTTTATTTTATTACTTTAATTTAAGATTTTAAGAGTGCTATAAATCTATTTATAACAAAAAACCCCTAAAAATTTCCTACTAGTTGTTTTACTTTGTTTACCAATTTAAAATATAGCTTGGTCTTTAAGTTCAAACAATTCATATCTCGAGAAGTACTCAATATTTTAAAATCAAATTTTGAGGAATTGTTGGATATATTTACGTAAATAAAAACTTATCATTAAATTTTTGATGAACACTTTTATCACCCGTCAATCGAAGGTTTCTTCGTATAGTACGCATGAGTGACTTTGCAAACGTATCGGCGACACTTTTGCTGACTTTTCGCCACAATTTTCTGAATTGATTAATAATATTAATATCTTCCGGGTTGTTAGTCATTTGACTATAAATACAATCGAGTGCAAAACCCCCTACAATGGATTTTTAGCTATAAAATCTCTCACACACAGTCATTATATAAAGGGTGTTTAGTCGATTTTCTTAAATAAAATCTAAACCAAAAGCAATTATAAAATTTCCTTTGAATTGCAACTCTGAAATTTTTGCACCTTTATAAATATGTTTTAAAAATTAGTGTATCAAGGATATTTTCTTAATAATCAAATTGTGTCTATAACTTAAGAGTTTTATAAGATATTTAATTAATTCAGGTATTTTTATAAACTTTGTCAAAAATGAGTCGAGACGTCTTTTTTTGTTTTTCAATATTCTTGCTAGTTGATTGATGTCTCGAGTGGTGCACAACTCAAGCAATCAAAAGCTTTTAAAATATTTCGAATTTGATTATTAAGATACTTTTTATTCATTAAAATACAAAATATTTTCCATAATTTAATTGTTTTCTTAAAATAATATGAATTATTTGTTTGAAATTCATTAATCTATGTGACAGAATAAATAAGTGGACAGAGACAACACACGATTTTCGAGGACGAAAATATTTTTGGTAGGGGCGAGGAAATGCAGGCGCAAAAGGCTTTAATATAACTGAGCTATTTATAAAGAATCATCTATTCGTTAGCTTTTTAATCGAGCCTTAATAAGCTCGAAAAAGTTGTCTCTGCCTACTGTATTTGTTCTGATATAAATAAGGATTGAAACTTTTGTATGTTACTACTCTCTATTCTACTTCTGATTCAAATTCTAGTCCAACTCTTAGAAGAATAAAGATCACTTTCATTAAATCTTTAAGTCTAACTCATGTCATTCTATCTCAAGGGACCATCCGTTCACTGGTTTCTCACAGTTTGGAGCCAAAATATAACCTTGCAATTTTCTTGTTAGTTTAAAAAATATGGGCATTTAAAGTTGAAAATTTGGAATATTAATTGCACTGATTGCATTAAAGAAGGATGGCAGCCCATCTGCTTCTAAAAGCATGAGCTGGCACCCGGGATTTTTCATACATACTTGATATAGTACATTGAGCGGAACTCAAAAATATAAAAATTTTTATTAAATTTCATAAAGTTAAGCCTCTAAAGGGAGTCAAAGTCAGAAAATAAAAATCAATATTGTATATGTTTTTGGATTTATATATATGTTTTCGCACTCAAATGCGCATGCTGAATCGATTGCTTTTGTCCAAAATGTCCTAGCATTAAGAGTTTTTAAAATTGAACGATTTTGAAAAATTCCAAGATTTTGAATTCAATTTTTAGACGTGATTTTTGTTTTTTCACATAATTCATGAATTAAACTGCTATTGATTTTTGATGAAGTATAAAAATTGATGTAAATAAAAAATTGAAAACTTGAAAACTTTTGAAGATAAGATTGAGTTTTGATCAATTATACCAAAAAACATGTATATACCGAAAAGCATTTGTTGCAAGAGATAAAGACCTATTCCATTCGATTCAGAATGCTTGATTTAGTGGAATTCCCATACATACCTCTTAAAGCACAATTTCAAACCTGAAATTCAAAATTTAACGTACTCTAGCGGGTGAACCTTATAAAATTTCCTAAATATTTTTACATTTTTGAGTTCAGCTCAATGTCCTCTATCGATTGCAAGCAAAAAATTCCGGGTGCCAGCTAATGACGAAATTGCCATCCTTCTTTACATAGAAATAATAATTTCTTTTGACTCTTATTTTAATTAAAATAATTAATAACTAGAAATTCTTATTAATATATTCTATATATTCTATACAATTCTAATGATTTATCAGTATTAATACCCCCTTAAGCGGTGCTCTTTAGGGATAACCACTGAATAATCAATGATTAATTAATTTATTTTCTATTTATTTTATTTATTCAAAAAAAATTTTTGTGATTAGATTTTTATAGCATAAAAATAATAATAATTTCTTTTAACTCTTATTTCATTAAAAGTAATTAAAAAATAGGAATTGTTATTCAGATCATTTATACATATATTGTGTAATAAACTGTTCATTAATGTCATTCGGTCAGAAAATCAAATATCAAAGCTCCTGGTCACTGTTTTGAGTTTCATATATTATGGCTATTTTTGCTAATTTATTATTTTTTTCACATTTTGTTCAATGACTAATGAAATTTCTTTTACTCGAAATTAATTAAATAAATTGATAATTTATTTTCTAAATTTATTTTAATTTATTAACTTTCATATTTTGAAAAATTTTCTTGGTAATTTTGTTGAAAAGATTGAGTGTTTAATGATTGATTAGTGAAGAAAACAATTAATTTTCCAGGATTATTGAAAAATTTTGCCATACATTGCCCCACCCAGTATGAATTTGTATGAAAAATAAGAATCAATACAAAAACATTGGTTAAAGTCCTGACCAGAGTTAAGGTCTAAGAGTAGTCTAAGTGAGGCAAATGATTGCCAAGGCATTGGTTGTAGACTTGGGTCAGTCTAATAGTTTGGGTCGTCAATTTATTAATTTATAAATATTTTTCATTATACTTTTTAATAAAATCACAAACCTAAATTATTATAAATAGCTAAATGTAGGTTGGTAATTATATAAAATACTTAACATTCTTAATATTTTGATAAATAGAATTTCATTATTTACTCAGAATAAAATAGACTGAATAGAAGAAAGTTTTTAAATATTATAAAATTAGTTTATTATAGAAAAAGTTAAAAATTAATATTTAATATTAAATATGAAGAATATTTTTAACAAATTGGCCATCGCGATATAGAGAAATTTTAGCTGGTTCATTTATTGAATTTCCATTTTCAATAAACCCATAGTTAACTGCAACAAATTTTGCTGTCCCTAAATTTCTCGAAATAATCTCTTCAAACATATGATAAACCTTACCCTCATAATAGGGATCGAAAGTATTATAATAATAAACGTAAACATCAATTCTTTTCGTTTCATTTATGATTGTACTCAGCGAGCAGCTTTTGCAAATAATTGTACCATTTGCTTTCCTAACATAAATTAATTTGATTGTATGAAGGAAACAATTTCTGATTTTACCCTTTGACATTTTTTCAACCTTATTCTTACAAATAGTTAAATTCTTCAAGGTATCATCAACAAATTTATTTTCATTAATACTTCCTTTTCGAAATTCGTATAAATATTTGGCAAAATCTTTCCTTAAAAAATCTATTCCACACTTCAACTCATATTCTTTTAAAAAATTATCCAAAAATTGCAAGTCTTTATTAGGAATGAATTTATCATGTTCATAAATTTGTTCAAATTGATCTGTTAAATTTAGCTCACTCTCAAATAATTGATCGAATCCATCTAACAAATTACCATTATTAACACTACTTAATTTTGGAAAGTTCGATGAACCAGATAAATTTAATTTATATTCTTCTTCAAAATATTCAATATTCACAAAATTGTATTTAATTGGTACAAACTCGGTGTCATTATTCCAGCATATCTTATCCATTTCATTAAATAATTCAATTGCATCAAGAAAATTTTTTGGGATAATTTTCAGCGGTATATCAGAATATACCTGTGCTTTCAATTTATTCATAAGAAGCTTCTCATCAATAGTAAGAAATTTTCTTTTTTCAATCTTTTTAAGTATTTCATATAAAACTCTTTTGACCTCATCTCTATCCCTTCCTGGAATACTTATGTATTCAATCACAATATTAACCATTACTCCAAATTCCATTCCATTAACTACGTGGGTGCCGTCACTCGAACCAATAAATGCATCATTTTTGTTTAAATAATCTTGCACATAAAGGTTAGTTAAACTAAATTCTTTGTAGAATACATCTTCCGATCGACCTAAGGCTACCTTTAGTTCATTTGGTTTTGGTTTAACCATAAATAAATTTCCTGAGCCTTTGATATCAGCCAAACCCGATAAAAAGCTAAGTCTCTCTAATTTATTATGTTGATCAAGGTTCATTTTAAGCATTTTAAATATATTTTTGTCATTATATTTTCTCGTAAAATATATATTTTTTGGATAAGTGTTGCATAACCTAGTTTTTATTAAAAGTGTTGAATTAAGAAAAGAGTTTTTGAAAATATTAATATCCAGGAATTTTCCACTTTTCGTGACATAAAGTTGCCCGTATGTGGCTTTTCGTCCAAAAGAATGAACTTTTATCTTTAAAAAAAAATTTTAATTTGAATAAATGAATAAATCATGGGATTTCTACAATAAAAAGATCTTCTACTTTCCTTCTTTACTAGCAAATTTATTATTCCTTAAAGAAAGCTTTACTGTCCCATTGGTTATTATCATTGTCCGGAGTAATAGTATGAAGATTAGTATGAAAGCTTATTAAAATGTGCTTGATAATAAAAACGTTTGAGTTTTAACTGACCACTAAGTATTTTATTAGTAATTTTTCAAATATGAAAATAACCCTGATTAATTTCTCGACACATAATATGAATGCTTCAAATTAATTGTTTCAATGATTAACGTTTTAAAAAATTTGACCCAAAATATTAAAAATCCTACTAAGCCTCTAAATTTTTAAAACATAGTTTATTTTAAATTTTAGCACGTTCTATTTTAAAGATTTAATTTTTAATCTTCTTACTAAAACTCCGGACATTGGTTATTATTAAAAGTTGGGTTTTTATAGAAGAAAGCTAACCTAACTCCTTGGTTATTAAAAAGAAAAAAAGAATCAAATTGAAGCTATGTTTAATATTCTCATTTTTAAAGTCAAATTTTTAGTTCATTTTATGAAATAGGTTGAATTTTTAAAAATATTTTTATATTTCTTGTAATAGATATAATTACTGGTTACTTTGAAATTGATATTATAAATTATTCATTATTTAAATCATTATTGAATATTAAAAGTTTGTGAGTGAAAATATTTAAAATGAAAGATTTTGATGAAGTTAAAAAATGTATAGATTTTTAAATATTTTAAATTATTTAAAAAATTAATTTTAATCAGTGATGGTTTTCACAATATAGTCTAAATACCCCGTGTAATCAGCGAGGTATTCCACACGAAGTATCGTCGAGGAAACAGGAGAAAAAAATTTGAAGGCAAAGTGAAAAAGTAAAATATTTAATCGATACATTAACTTGAAATATTGTGTATTATCTACTCTAATATCTTAACAAATCTTGTATGGTTTAAAACATAATGAACAGGTTAATAAGGTGGTGTAATCAATTTTGGGAAATGGCCAACATGGCAAAAATCGGTGATAAAAATTAAATGAAAGATTCACTAAAAAGCCTTAAAGAAAGCTTTAATTATAAACTTGAGCTAGCAACATTACTAAACTTTACTAATAATTATGAGGAGAGATTACAATCTAAACATATTATTCATTCAATAAATATTATATTAGAATGGAATTTATAGTAAAAATATCATGATATGTAAAACAGATAAAACAACTATAAGTTTATGCATTGAGCATTGCTAATGAAAGTTTAGTAATGTTGTTAGCTAAAGTTTATATTTAAAGCTTTCTTCAAAGCTTCTTAGTAAATCTTTCACTAATTTTGATGACCGATTTTTGGCAAAGAACATGACCATTCGCCAAAATTGATTACATAACCTTATTAGCCGGTTAATTCTGATTTCAACCATATAAGATTTGTTATGATTAAGGATTGGATTTATATTTGTTTATAAATTGAAAATATTTAATATAATATTTGATAAAAATGAGTGAAATATTTGGTTAAATATTTGGTTAAAAACCTCAACAGACCTAGTGCTTGTCCATAGACGTAATGTTAAGATTTTCAAAATCCTAGGGGAATTTTTTTCAAATTTTCGTTCCAGAGATTATACTGGTTCTATTATTAACATGTTTGCCATGCTACTTTAAATAAGCTTGTAACCTATGCATCACGAATGGTCACGGACCTCGATGATATGGGGTATGGTTCAAAATTTTTGGAAAGATATTAGGGGTTATCCTTAAAAAAATTTCACAGGAGGGTATTTTCAAAATAGTCAAAATTGCTTTAAATACTGTCCTAGGTAATTTTATAGATGTTTTATTTATAAATGCATGTAATAGTTTTATTTAAAATATTTTAAATGAATTAAAGCTAAAAACTAACAATTGTTGTCAAAAAATGAATTTTTATAAGGTTTTGCAAAGTGTTAGGAATATTGTAGTTAACGAAATTTTTCACTTAAAAAGTTTAATTAAACGTTTTTATGTATTTCTTTTGTGTTTTTTTTGTTTTTATTATTATTTACAACACTTTTTTGCATTTTTCATTTGTTTTATTCTTTTTTTTTCTCGAATTTTCTTTGAAAATCCATAAAATTCATAAATAAATATTTTATTTACTTATTCTTCAAATATTTAAGAATATTTGCTTATAAAATTTCCCAAAATGACCCTTAGTACCTATTTCGGACACATACAGATTGACCAAGTTCTATCTCTAACCGCAAAAATATTTATTTAAATATAAATCCAATCCTTATTTATGATATTAGAGTAGATTATACACAATGTTTCCTAGTAATATAAAGTGTATAATTTTTATTGAATTTGGTAAAAGTTTTTGGGATTGAAAAATGAAAGGCTTATAAACAGGTTATTTAAAACTATACTAAACTATAAATTAAATTTCAGAATTCATAAAAATTTTTTAACAACATTTACAGAGTAAAACGTAGTATCTATATAGAATCGTCTTATTAATATAAATGATTACCTGTTTAATAGATATTGAATCTTCAGCTGGTTTGTTGGCAAAATTTGTTGCTTTTGCGTCCTTCTTAACCTGAATTTATAACGCATTTAAAAATCAATTAAAGTAAAAATAAAAGTACTGTATTTTACTAAAATGATCACTAATTTTAGTCTGTTTTGATCGATTCAATTGATATTTATTTCATTGCTTTTCATTGATGTCATTCAATGCTTTAATTGTTGAGTCTTCACACATATCGTAAGTTATGAAATACGTTTTTATAGCCGAAACATAATTAAATATATTTATAACAGGAAGGGGTATTTGAGCTATACCTCCCTCTAATTGTCATCACTGAAGTGACTCAATGTTTGATAATTTGTGTTATTTTTAACAGTTTTCATACATAACACACAGTATTTTGGGACTCAAATGCCTGTAAATCTGTCCATAACACACAGATTCATAACAGACAGTCTATTTTACATTATGAGGTATAGCGAGTCCGCCAAATCATTTGATTCTCTACATAAGACACAGAGATACATAACAGACAGATTCTACTGTATTATAATAAATTTATAATAACTCTAAAATAGATTTGTTTCAATTAAAAAATTTTTTAGCCCATTTTCCCTCTTGTGTATGCTTTAAGTTGTTTACAGATTTCGTGTGCATTTGCCCTCTACATACCTGGGAGATTCTACTGTAGTAAAAGATTTGTGGAGGGGCCAAGTTTCTCTTCATTTTTGCGTTACTAGTAAAAGAAATGTGGAGGGGCCATTTGAGAAAAACTTATAAAGCAACTTATTTATGGAAAATTAGATTAAACAAAGTTTACGAATTCAACTAAGTTTACAGTGTCTACTCAGTTTACCTCCCTGGTTCTTTCGTTAACAATAAAAACAAAGACTGTATGAATATTTTTGTTACTAGCCAAATACCTCTCTGTCCCCTCGGTTAATTTCTGAAAAATAGGTATATTATTAAAGAATATATAAGATTTTCTGATTATAACTGATTTGAGATCAAATATCTTGCAAAAGACACCATCAACTGAGAAATATTTTATATAATCACCTGGGTTATTTAATGAGGTTTAATTAATTTGAACATGAACCACCCTATCCTCTCCATTACTAGCAAAGAGAGTCTAAATGGTGGGTGGGTGGGTTGGTGGGTGGGTGGGTTGGTGGGTAGGTGTAAAACGAAACTATATACTACACCTTACTGCGTAAATGTAGTGAAAAATATTTCATATTTTATACCATCAAGTCGTTATACATTATCAGTATATACACAGTTTCATCAATGATGCTCCAGATCCTCTATAATATATTATGGTTTAAAATTTTTCAAAGACATGGTAGTATCCCCTAAATTTTTTTACAGGGAAGAAATAAAATTGTGATCAATACTCGATTGTTGAGTCTTCAGTCATTGGGTTTGAAATATGGCGTCATCATTAAAACTTACGCCTCTTTAATCAAAGTGACACAAATTCTAGACTTGTATCTTATTTAAGTATTTAAGTTCAAAATAATACTAATAGTATATATTAGCAGGAATTGTGAATAAGGCATTACCCGCATACACCCCTGGAGCGAAAAATCGCCAAAATACCCCACTGAGATGAGACCAAGAAGACCTTCTTTCCCTCAAGCCGGTGCGACACGACGGCTCGATTTTTGGCTAATATTTTGAAAAATCGCAATTTGAAAAAATGAGTGAAAAATACAAAAGATGGCTGTAATTAATATGGAAAGTAAAATAAACAAGGTTTGAGGGCAAAGCTATAATCACCACATTTATGAAGATTTATCAAAAAGATAGAGTAATTGAAAAGATTTTAATGTTTTGATAGGTTAGTGTACAGTTAGTATTCTGGAAGATTAAGGAACGCGTAGTCTTGTGTCAGAGTGGTCTAATGTACGCGTATATTAGGTGGTATATTTTACACATGGTGTAGCGTACAGTTGGTTCAGGGAATGCGTGGTCTATTGTATGCGGGGTCTAGTGTAGGCGTATATTGGTATACGCGTGGTCTAGTGTACGCGTAGTCTAGTTTACACATGGTCTATTTTACACGTGATTTAGTGTACACGTGGTCTAGTGTACGCGTGAATAGGTGTACTCGGGGGTTAGTGTAAAGACGGTTCAGTGTTCGGATAAATTAGTGTACTATTTTTATCTCCATTACCAACAAAAGAACTCCTTGTCCCCTCATTATTGTCAAAAGAGATTAGGTTGAATATTTTTAATGTATATTCTCAATATATTATTTCTTAATATCCAAAAAGTATATAACTATAAAGGCTATAACTACTCTACCCTCCTGATTTATAATAAGACCTCCCTGTCCCTTCCGTTAATATCTGAAGAATAGGTCTCTAGAGAGCCTAACTCTTCCCTTTCCTCTCTATTACCATCAAAGAGACTAGATATATCTTCATTACTAATAAAAGGCCTCCCTGTCCTCTCGGTTAATATCAGAAGAATCGGTCTCTAGAGAACCATACTCATTCCTCTCCTCTCTTTTATTATCAAAGAGGCTAGATATATCTAATACTAATAAAAAACCTCTCTGTCTTCTCGGTTAATATCTGAAGAATAGTTCTTTAGAGAGCCATACTCTTCCCTCTCCTCTTAATAACTATCAAAGAGGTTAGATATATCTTCATTACTAATAAAAGGCCTCCCTGTCCTATCGGTTAATATCAGAAGAATAGGTCTCTAGAGAACCATACTCATTCCTCTCTTCTCTTTTATTATCAAAGAGGCTAGATATATCTCAATTACTAATAAAAGACCTCCCTGTCTTCTCCGTTAATATCTGAAGAATAGGTCTCTAGAAAGACATGAATCTCCCGGTTCTCTCCGTTAATATCTGCAGAATCTCTAGCATAGTAGTAAAACGCCGTTCTTATCTGCAGAGGCCTCCTTTACAACACTAGAGCGGTGGGGGTGGGTTGGTTGGTTGGTTCAAAACGAAAATATATACTACACCTTATTACATAAATGTAGTGAAAAACTACCTAGGAGTGAATTTATAACCATTTTTACGATTTTGAAAACACCCCCCCCCCCTATACCCCATGTGGGCAGGAGTGAAGAAGTCTTGGCCAAGCCAAAATATTTGTTCAGCCTCGACATACTTATATTTTTATGATCTTTACATAAAATAAAACAAGGTTTGAAGCCAAAGCCATAATCACTACATTTACAGTAATTTTTAATAAGATTCTCAGATTGGTT
>JAQIXI010001183.1:0-15081 GCA_034700165.1 Galumnidae sp. Gr-Ori-00277 | reverse complement strand
CTGCAATAAATCCAATGAAACAAAACATAGGAATCTTATAAATTTTAAAACACTTTTAATTTTATTAATTAAATCCATTATTATTAAGAGTTAATATTGGGAAGTATAAAGGGACCACGGACCACTAAAAAGTATAGAGGGACCACGGACCACGAAACGATAAAATTACAGTTTTTAAATAAAATTTTATAATCGCTTTAATAAATTTTTAAATCTTTTACAAATTATAAAATAATTATAAAAATTAATTTTTAACTAATATTTCTTAGTTTTATTCTGAATATAAAATAATTTAAGTATGATTAATTATTTTTTAAAGCAAAAATCATATTTGCATTAAAAAATTTAATTTTACCAAGCTTATATGAGATTTTTTCGCTTAAAATCATTATAAAAAAATTTAAAATTATTTTCTCAGAATTTATTTTTAAATTAAAATTAATTATAAAAATAAAATCTTTAAAAAATATTTGATAAATAATATTTATCATTTTGATCAAGCAATATAATTCCAAAATGTTTTTAGTTATTTCCTATATAAATTTAAGTTTTACTTAAATATTTTATAATAAAATAAATTATTTTATATTCAGAATAAAACTAAGAATAACTAGATAAATATTAATTTTTATAAGAATTTTATAATTTGTCAGACATACAAAAATTTATTGAAGTGAATTATAAAATTTTATTTAAAAACTGTAATTTTATCGTTTCGTGGTTCGTGGTTCGTGGTCCGTGGTCCGTGGTCCCTTTATACATCCCCGTTAATATTATCTTTTAGTTAGCACTCAATTATGTGAAATAACTTTTATTTATTAAATAAATTACAATAATCTTGTATTGAAATGAATACATTTAAACATTAGATAAGAACCGAGATTGAAAATAGGATTTCAAAATCTCCCTTGTTCCTCCCATTGTGCAAAAAACAGAAATTATCCCCCTGATATCTTGAAAAATTAAATTACAATGGACAAGCACTAGCTCTATGGAAGTTTTCAAACTCCAAGGAAGGGAATATCAAGGTACATGGTCGACTTTTAGAAAATGTTCCAGATATGTAGAGTAAGTTTTATTCATCACTTGAAGCTAAAGTTGCCGTATTGGTTACATCCAGATGTTTACTGTCGTCATTTTGGTCGACTAACACCCAATAATAGGTTAATTTAGTGGATTCGCGGAACACATATTCTATCTTGCCTTTCGTACCTCGTAGAATTCTTAATTCAAGATCTTCAGTAGGAATACTCTTTGACATTGTATTGATAGAATAAATATAACCGTATACACAAAATATAGTGCCTTCATTACCTTTTCCCATTTCCTCAAGCTGTTCTTTCTTTTTATATGGTTTATTTCCAAGATAAACCATTTGCCCCTTTGCAAAATCATATTTATTTTCAGAATATCTTCTTATAGAAGTTTGGAAGTATTCACGGTCTTTTTCGCCAACAATTAATTCATTTATTAGTCTTCGTAGGTTATCTTTGGATATTCAAAATATTTCACATAATTAGGACTTTGCGTTACAGTAGATAAAAATCGAATTTTTATTGCTAACTCCATTTTCTCAAGGACTGGCCTATTAAACAATTATATTGTTCTTGTTAAAGGAATTTTACTCACGTTTCATCTAAATTCTTTTGTTTGATTTGGTCCAAAATTTCTTAATGAGTTTCGAAATTTGAATCTTTTAATTGGTCTAGTATATCATCAAACATTTGATCAATACTTTTATTCTGTTGTTCAAATAATTCATTTTGATCAAAAGAGCTTTCTCCTTCAATTAACACTACTTCAATCTGGTTATTTGAAACATTATTTTGATTTTCCATTTTATAACTTAAACTCAATGAATAAACAAAATGTTTAATAAATTTAAAAAACTTTAATATAAATTATTAGTTGTGGCTGTCTTTTATATTAAAAATAGAAACGCCTTATATAAATATCATTGTTTTGTTTGAAACTGCGTATTAACTTACAATTTAACACTATAACTGTAAATACAACATTTGACATGTCTGTAAAACCATTATACAGTGATGGCCACGGACCACTAGACCCTTGATAGGGGGTATAGCCTTTTTTGGTGACTTTTTTTCGAGATAGGGGGTATAGGAGGGGGTATTTTTAAAATGGCTCTAAAACACTTAGTAGGTCATTTTAAATGTGCTTTTTTGGTATAAATTGATAGATTACACTCTTCTTTATTTTCTCTTATTTTTCCCTTTATAGAATTGATTGGTAATATTTTTATCGGCGTATGAGTAACTGTTCCCGTGAAATTCGGCTTGATAAAATTAAGTTTTAAAGCTTAAAATAAAGATAGATTTCGAACTAATTAGTCTGTTTTAGCAAAAAAGCTTCGAATTATCAATGATATTATTTAATGAACTCTGCTTTTAAATATAAATTATTATTTCATACATTTTTATAAAAATTTTCATTCATAACAATAAATTTAAAGTTCAAATATTCAAGTTCAATCATTAATTTTACTAGGTTCAAACTTTACATAAAGCATTAATAAAATAGTTCAATATTTATCTTTCTTTGAAGCTTTAAATCCCAATTTTACCGAGCCCAATTTAACATGACCACATACCCATACGCCGATAAAAAGAGTAGCAATCTATTCTATACATTATAAGCTTTCTAATGATACCAAGATCATTTCAATACGATAGTGCAGGCAAAACGTTTTACCTTCTTAGGACAATAACGAATTTATTTCTAGGGTTTTTGCTAGTAATGGAAAAATATTTCTTTGATTATTTACTCTCCCCCTCCTTCCCTCCCTCTCTTTAAATTTAAAAAAAACAATGTAAAAATGTAATTTAATTTTATTTAGAATAATCCATAAAAATTTTTATATTCAATAATATATTTATATTGAGTTTAGTCCTAAACAAAGACTTAACAATTATTTCGGAAAAGGTTTATTTAGAAAAACATATCTATAATTATTTAAGAGAAGAAAATCATTTATTTCCGGGGAGATTATAAAATGATTCAATATATTTGGATTACAAATAAAAGGTTTAATCAAGATTAAATATTTGTCATTACTTTTATATGTTTTTAATTTATTGAAAATTAAGTCGAATATAAATTGGTTTTCATTCTCAACAAGTTTGCTTGAGCATAATTCAAAACTATTAATTTCAAGTAAATCATCTATATCAAGGCACCATTGATCACTATTTTCTAGCATCGATGAACAAGTTGGTCTTTTTTCAGGAAATTTTCGATTCAACATATTTTCGTGTAATTTAAATAAAATTTCATATTTGATTTGTAGGATAATTGATTTATTCTTGAAATAAGGTAACGGAAACCTAAAATTCACAAGTATGTTAATTTTTAATTATAAATATAAGTAAATATATTACCACTCCAAAAGTTGTTCAGTAATTTTACCTAGACTGTAAATATCAGAATATGTGGTTTTTTCAACTTCAGGCGCAATATATGTATTGGTACCTGCTTTTTTCCTTGGTTGAATTAAATTCATATCATCTAAAGTGACCAAGCCAAAGTCGCATAATTTACAATAAACACTGTTTTCAGGCTTTTCTGATATTAAAATATTTAATGGTTTGAGGTCTCTGTGAACAATCTTTAAATTATGTAAATAATCTAGGCCATTTATAATGTCACGTAATAATCCAGTTATAATAAAATATGCAAAATGTGCTGAATTATCATCAAAAAAGTCACTTTTAATTGATTTTTGAAATTCATATAAATTCTTAGAGCAATATTCCATTTGAATATAAATGTGTTTATTAAATTCAATCCAGGAATTAATATAACTCACAATATAAGGTGATTTTCTAAGTTTTTCTAAAATTTGCATTTCATATAATGATCTATGTTTTTCTAGATTTATTAGATTGTCTAATGTGAAAGGATAATTCAATTTAAAATTAATAAAATTAATCAATACATTTTCGTTTATAAAATTTACCTTTTGTTGAGAAGCTTTTAATAGCAAAAATTGTGCCAGATTCTTTGTTTAAGACTTTATAAACTGTGCCAAATTTACCAGAACCTTTTATTTCCAATTTTTTGAATTCTTGTTTAAATTTATTATTATATCCAAATTGAGCAGTGTCAATTTTATCATATGTAATTCCACAATGTTTGGCAAACATTTCAAAATAGGTTTTATATACTGATTTTTCCGCTGTATTAAAATCCAAAATGTATAAATCATCTTTTGCTTTGGCCATGGCAACTTTTATATCTACACTTGTCGAATCTCTAATTTCCAATAGATCAGTAAAAACCGCATTTATTATCTTTTCTGGTAATTTGAACTGGCTTTTTTTTAGTATTCCTCCATTTGTGGTATCAGTAAATTGAGCTTGATCAGTAAAAGCCATATCTATTATCTCGTCTGGTAATTTTAAATCGCTATCTTCTTGTGTTGCTCCACAGACAAACACTTCACCACTTTTATTTAAAAAATATGAATTTCTTCTGTTAACTGTAAAGTTAACTATATTTTCCAATTTTAATTTTTCAATTTTGTTGATAAATATTCTTTGGTATGGTATTAAATTATGACCAAGTATAAAATGTTCAATTACATTATTATCATTTACAGATATTTGGTGTTTTGGATTTTCACCCCAACTATAAACATATCCGTCATTTGTTAAAATAAATGAGCAATGCATAAATGCCATAATCTTTTCGCATCTTATGTTAGAAATAGGAATTGGTTTGTTTCCATGGAAAAAGCTATCTTCATCAATTTGTTCAAGATTATTCCCTCCCCAACTAAATACAGTGCCATCAAAGGTTAAGGCGAGACAATGAAAAAATCCGCAACTTATTTGCATAAAATATTCATTACTTAAATAATTTATAAGGCCAGGTTTGTAAATATGAGGGACTCTATCAAAAATTCTACCAAGTTGATAATATTCATTCTTTCCCCAACTATAAAGTTTGCCACTAGCACTTAATGCAAGACCAAAATTTGCACCAAATTTAAAATCAATTATATTCTTGTCACTTAATTCACTTATTTCTTGTTCTTTTTCAATTTTAAAATCATGTCCAAATCCTAATATACCATGCTGATTGTTCCCTTTTGCATAGCATTTATCATATTTAGTAATAAAAAAACAATTATTATTGTCGGTTTTATATTCCTTGAAAATATATATATATTTTATTATCTCTTTTATCTTGTTATCAATATTAATGCAACAAGGAAAATGACCATATAATGTGAAAAATTCATTTTCAAAATTTTTATCTAGCTGAGGAATATGTAATTTTTTGGCCACTTTGTTATTAGGGTCAAATTTCTCTTCATGAATATTAATACATTTATATGTCAATTGATATTCACTTTTGTAGTAATCAAACAAATATTTTTCTTTTGTTTTTTCCAGTTTTGTTTCATTGATTATGAAAATTTCTTTTGAATTAGAAACAACGCAAGTGGCATATTCACGAGGGTCATATTTCACTATAAAACATGTAAATAAAAAAAGGTTTATATAGGTCCGATATTTTAACAAAAAAATTTTTATTAGTTTTTAGTGAACAATGGTTGGACTCTTTTGCTAAAAAAATTTAATTTCTTTTGAAACAAATTCTATGCGGTAGGGATACAATAACTCCATAAATAATAGACTTTAATGCTTAAATTTAATTGAATTTATTAAAAATTTTATGAATAATTTTGTTTATTCACTACAATTACGAAGTGATATGTAGTATATGTATTTGTTTTACGCGCACCCACACAGGACAGGGTAGTTTATGTCTCTCTAGAGACCATTCTTTTTATTTTTAACTACATTTATGTAATAAGGTGTAGTATATACATTCGTTTTACACCCACCTATCCACTCACCCCACGCTCTAGTGTTGTAAAGGAGACCTCGGCAGATAAGAACGGAGTTCTACTACTATGCTAGAGATTCTACAGATATTAACGGAGAGGGCTGGGAAGCTTTTAGCTAGTAACGGGAAAGTATTTCTCTGAATCTTAACGGGTAACATATAGCCTTCAATTACTCTATCTTTTTGATAAATCTTCGAAAATGTAGTGTTTATAGCTTTGCCTTCAAACCTTGTTTAATATTATATTAATTTCAATCAAGTTTCCTTTGAATCAAAATATTGTTTTATTTATTTATAATTCATTAAAATAAATTATTCAATAAGATAAAACTAAAATTTTTATAATTATACTAGTTTAATTTTTTTCCCTTTTTAATATAAAACAAATTTTGAGAGAACTAATTTTCAAATCAGAAATAAAGTTCAACAATTGTTGACTAAATTAATAATATAAAAAGTAAAAGTTTTATTAAACTATTTTTTAAACTTACCCGTGACAATATTGCAAAAGTTTTGTCCCAATAACAATGGAGTTTTTTGAACATGATTATTTTGAAAGTCATAACCACAATAATATAATAATCCAGTAGAAGTTAGAAAATATGTAATAAAGTGAGTAGGACATACTTGTTGAATATCATCTAGAACAATTCGTGTTGGTCTAGAAATTATTCTAGCTTGTTCACTTATTCCTAATTGATGATTGGCATTTAACCCCCAGCCATAAATATTTTTATCTTCTGTTATGACAAACGAACTCATCTCACAACAATCAATATCTATCACAATTTTTTCATCAACATTAATTAGCTTTGGATCTTTAAAATATCCCTGATTTGGATCACTGCAAGCAAGTTGTCCTTCTAGATTACGGCCCAAACCATAGACTTTTCCATCAAATGTTAAGGCTAATAAAAATGAAAAGCCACAACATATTTTTTTAATATTTTCCATGATCTTGGTAGGTTCATAATAAGTATTTAGATCTAAGAAAGGGTTTATTCTATCCACAAATTTAGAACCACATATATAAACTTCACCTTTTACATTGAGAGCAAAGAGACTTCCTGAATATTTAAAATCAACAAGTTTCAATTTGCAAAAATTTTCAATTTTCACTGGTCTTAAAATATAATAATCATTTCCCAGGCCAAGACATCCCCGTTGATTAGAACCACAGCCATAAACGTTGTCATCTTCTGTGATAAATATGAGATTATAGTACTTATCATCTTTAAATACGTAAAACATTTTAATTATTTGTTTCAGGTTTTCTTCGATATTCTGGAAAATATCAAATCCTTTTAATATGTCAATTGTTTCTGAAAAACTCATTTTGAAACTCATTTCAAATAGCTTTGTTTGATTTAAAAAATGAAATAATTTGAAAAGTTTTTTTCAATAAAATTTTTCACAAAATTATAATTCTCATAACATTTAGGATTGTTAGTTATGGAATAACACATAACAAGCAATATATGGCAATAGCTTGTTTTTATCTAATAATTACAGCATAACTTTGTAGATATGGAAAAAGTAGTCATATACTTTTATTTGAACAAGAACAAAAGTCTATATATTAAGCGTAATGTACACACTATTACGTAATAACAGAATATTGAATGATTAGAGAATTATATCGAATTTATAACAAGAGTTACATATTAGAAAACTAAGTAAACATTTGAAAGGATGTATGACTAAAATATATTTTAGTTAGATAATATAAACCAAAGCTGTCCATTGAGCCACAGTGGGTGAAATATTTATTTATACTTGCTAAATTAAATGACCAAGTCAATTCACTAATCAAAGGCTTAATTAAGATAAACCATTATATTTTTATAAAATATTAAAATTTTTATTGTTTTATTGCGTTGTTTAGTTTATATTACTTAATTGAAAGGAAAATTCATTTTATAAATCATTCCTTTTTAAATTAAACTTTTCTTGCACATTTATTAAAATAAGTTTATATATAAATAGTTATAAATTATAATGTTCTGGTTCACTTCACATATCAAACAAACAAATTTGGCTCAAAAACTGGCTCAATGAGCTACCCTGATAAAAAAATAACAAAACAGATGACTACACTTTTTTAACAGTTTGACATTTAATATCCTAGTTTTAGTTGATTTTATAAAAGATAATAACTTCCATAACAACAATATTAGTTCAAATTAAAATAAATGAAAATTCATTAGTATGAGTATTGTTAAAGTATAGGATTATTTATATTTGTAAAATTATTTTATTTTTTCAATTTATCAATAAATTAGATAGATAAAATGTGCAAATGAAATAATTTGAAAAATTTCCTTCAATTATATTTTAACAAATATATAATTCTTATAAAACACTTACATGTTAGAATTGTTATTTAGTAAATAACACATATTTGGCAATATAAGGAATTAATTTATTGTTATCAAATAATTACAAGCTTAACATTTGGACGTTTAATATCCTAGTTACATTTGATTATATAAAAGATAATAACTTTATTCCATAACAACAATGTAACCAAAAATTTATTTAAGAAAAAATAATGAAATAATGAAAAGAATAGTTTGAAATACAAACAATTTTATATTTATAAAAGCAAGAATAATCTATTCATTTCTTTCAAGTGTTGGTTTTTATGGCCGTATTGGACACCTTGGAAAGTTTATAGTAATCATTACCGTCGATATGTACGCAAATATGTGCTAAATCTTTGAATATTGATTCAGATTTTATGTCCATCACCTCTCCAATTCAAATGCATCAGGGAATATTCCATTTAACGCTATATTAATCGCATACATAAACCCATAGATATGGAATACAGTGCACTTAGAAATACCATGATCATTTGCTGATTTTCTTTGCTTTCCGAATAGGATTTATTTCCAAGATAATTTTTTGGGCTAAATTTAAAGTCATATTTGTGAAATATGTAAATCGGGAGAAATATCTTTCTCTAAGTTCTTATTGGTCAACAATTAATTATAACTTGTATAGTTACCATTTAGTAACTTAACCAATCAAATTTATAAAGGAAGATAAATTAGGAAATATTAGCCACAGTCGCAGTTCAATTCAGAGCAGTTATTGAAGATTACTGTTATGTTTCATAAGACAAAACATTTTATTTCAAAGTTTAAATAATTTTATAAATCTAAAGCTTTCTAAAGAAACCAAGAACATTTCAATACAACAATAAAAATTGTTTACTTCTTAGTGATTTTTCCTTTAAAACCTTATATTTTAAAAATTTTGCTCATTGAGTACATTGAATCAGACACTACACAACATTGATTGCAACACAACACAATTATTTCGGACACTGTAATTATTTATTGATAAAACATTACATAAATTATGTAAGATAAATTATGTAAGATAAATTATGTAAGATAAATTATGTAAGATAAATTATGTAACAAATTCTTAAAATCTTTATTTTAAATTTAAATTAGAATGTCTAGTAAATATGAAAATTTTATGGATAAGTAAACATGATATTTTTAAAAATATTTTTCTTTATTTAAGTTTTATAAAAGTTCTATTATTAATATTTTAATTAATTTATCTTTGTAATATTAGAAGCAAATAAAGCAATTTTGGTTAATACAATTTATTGTCAGATAATTTGATGGCCAATAATTGACCATGATGTTTTGCCGTCATATAAAAGCTATTTTGCTTATTATTTACAGTTCCTTTAATGAATATTTCTTTTATTTTCGTCTTTATTTTCTTGCCGATGCTTTGAGGGTAGGGGGAGAAGTACATCGTCGATCATAGGGGGTATTTGGGCTATAACCCCTTATGGGTATCACTGAATAATTTCCATATCTAACGATTTTCAGAAAATTATAAAGTTTCCAGGAATTATAATATGATTGTATATATTTTGATTATATATGAATGGTTTAAATAAAATCAAATATTTTTCATTACTTTTATAAGATATTAACAAACCGATTTATATGTAAACAAGGTTTGAGGCAAAAGCCTATAGCCATTATATTTACGGATTAAATCTATTATATATTTTATTGAATGTTTTATAAGGAAAAATATTAATATTTAAAAAAAAGAACTCAAATAAAACTCTACATGGATAACCATGACTAAACGTACTTTCCCCTTTTAATAGTTTAGAAATAATTTTATATTAAATCATTTATTTTAAAATGGTTTATTATAAGATTACTTACCAGTGACAATTTTGTTAAAGTTTTGATCTAATAATACTGGGGTCTTTTGAAAATGATTATTTGGAAAGTCATAACCACAATAATATAATAATCCAGTAGAAGATAGAAAATATGTAATATATTTAGTAAAACATACTTGTTGAATATCATCTAGAACAATTCTTGTTGGTTTAGAAATTATTCCAGCTTGATCATTTATTCCTAATAGAAGATTAGCATTTAGTCCCCAGCCATAAATATTTTTATCTTTTGTTATGGCTAGTGATGAGCAAATTAACCTTGGGTTAACTTTGACCGCGGTTAACCCAGGGTTAAAGTCAAAGGAATTAGTTGAGGGTCAAAGCTAAAAGTCAATGCAATTATATAGAGGGTTAACCGAGGGTTAACCTTTTGACTCTCTCACGTGACATAAAATGTGTTATTAGAAATTTATTTAGAAAAAATTCTATTAAATTACTCAAATGAGTTGAATAAATGTGCTCTTAATTGAATTTGTTATCTCAGGACAACATTCGTTGACAATAAATAGTGAAATGGATTCAAAAATTTAATAAACTTTTAGATTCCTAATAATAAAATAATGTCCAGATTTGTTGTAAAGAGGAAATGCATTAAATTATATAAAGAAATTTTTTTGAGGGTTAACCTTTGGTTTAAGGGTTAAAGCATTTTTTAACCTTTTGACCTTTTGCTCATCACTAGTTATGGTAAATGAACTTTTTTCAATACAATAAATATTTTTCACAATTTTTCCATCAACATCAATTAACTCTGGATAATTAAAATGTGTCTGATCTGGATCATCGCAGGCTAGTTGTTCTTCGAGATTACGGCCCCAACCGTAGAGTTTTCCGTCATTAGTTAAGGCCAATGCAAATAGAAATCCACAACATATTTGTTTTATATTTTCTATAATCTTGGTAAGTTCAGTATATTTATTTTGATTTATAAAATGATTAATTTTGTCTGCAACTTTAACACCACATTCATAAACTTCACCTTGGACATTTAGGGACAAGTGAAAAGTTTCGGCATTTTTGTTGATTTTGCAATAATTTGCAATTTTTTGTGGCCTTAAAATATAGAAATCATTTCCGAGGCTCAGGGGGGAATCTCAGGGGGTGTATTTTGAAAAAATCACTAAAATCGCTATAAATCGCATATTAGATGGTTTTTAGGTGTTTTTGGCTATAAATACATACAATTCACTCATATTTAACGTATTTTATCACTTTTAATGCATAAAACTAAGGATTTTTGACAAAAAACGGCTTTTTCCAACTTTGAAAAAATCTAAGTTAAGAAAAATTCACTCTAAAAACTGAAAATTTGATTTTTTACTCATTTTTGTTGTGCTTACTGTTAATTTTCTTACACTTTCTACTTAATTACAGCCATCATTTGGATTTTTTTGCTAATTTTTTCCTATTACTTGCGATTTTTCCTCGATTTTTCTCCTCTTCTCGATATGGGGGATTCTGTTTCTTCGGCTCATGGGGGTGGGGGGTATTTTGCCAATTTTTCGGCTCAGGGGGGGGGTATTTTGAAATACCCCCTATTGGCCATGCCTGTTTATTGTTATCTAATATTTATATGCAAAGCCTTTTTGACATTTTGACGTTCAATATCCTAGTTACAATTGATTAAGGAAGTGATAAAAAAACTCTATTCCATTACAACAATATTACCACAAATTTATTTAAGAAAATAATAATGAAAAGTATAAATTTTAAATCAAATAATTTTATAAACTTTAATAATTATAAGAAAAATTTATTCATTGCTAGAAGTTGTGGCTTTTGTGGCCGTATTGGTCACATCGGGATGTTCATAATCATTTCCGTCGATATGTACCCAAATACGAGTTAGTTCTTTGAATTTTAGGTCAGGTTTTATGTCCATCACCTCTCCTTTTGTACCTCGCATAATTCTTAATTCAAGTGCCTCAGGGGCTATGCTTTTTGACGCTATATTAATCGCATACATAAACCCATAGACGTGGAATACAGTGCCCTTAGAGATACCATGATCCACATACAGTTGCAGAATTTCTTCGCTCTCTGTATATGATTTATTTCCAAGAAAAATTTTTTGTCCAATTTTAAAATCATATTTCTTTTCTGAATATCTGTATATCGGACAATAGCGTTCTTTAGGCTCTTGGTCGTCACCAATTAATTCATTTAATAGTCTTCGTATGTTATTCTTTGGATGTTCAAAGAATTTTGAATAATTAAGACTTTGTGGTACTGTAGATAAATATTGAACTTTTACAGCCAGTTCCATTTTATCATTATCGGACCTAGTTCATTTATTTTATATAAAAATTATTTTATTTTAATTTATGTGGAATTTATTTTACTCACATTTTTTCCAAATCCTTTTTGTTGATTTCAGTTAAAATTTCTTTATGAGTTTGATGATCTGTATCTTTTAACTTGTTTACTATATCATAGATCATTTGATTTATATTTTCATTATCATATTGTGTTTGAACTTGGTCAGGTAATGAGCCTTGTTCATCAAGTGCTTCAACTTGATCAATTACTTTCATTGAAATTTCATTTTGATTTTCCATTTTTAAGATAATATTATAGTTTATAATATATATAATAAATATTAAAAATGAGCTAAATTATATAAATTATAATTAATAAATAATTAATAATTATTTAAACTTTGAAATGAAATTGTCTTACGAAACAATCTTCAATAAACTGCTTTGAATTGAGCTGCGACTGTGCCTTATATTCCGTATTATATAATGTACCTGATTTATGATTGGTCCGATTTTAAATGTCATAACTTCGTATTGGAAAAATAAGACCTTTTTCAAGACCTTTTTTGTCACCTCATAAATACTATTATTTAGTTCATATAAATAATAAACCCTTTAATAACTATTTGAATATTAACTGTTTCACCATTACTGTACGTTGTATCATGATCAAAACTTTGTTATTATAAAAAGTAATGAACAAAGTCTATCAATAATGACTCTAAAAGTGCAAATAATTTTCATTTGTTAGTATTATGACTTACTAGACATTATTTTTGGTTAAAATTATTACTTGTTCATATGAACAAGCGCAATCTTTAAAAATTCCTAACCTAAGTCATAACTATAATATTAGGTGGATCAAAAAGTCATTTAAAAGTCATCTAAAGTAATTTAATCTAAAAATAAATACATTGTTAAACTTACAAATTTTAACTGAATATTTTAAATTTTTAAGCAATAACAATTTATCAGTTAAACGGTTCTGTTAGTAACTATGAAAGAGAATATTTTCATTTGTATAAACTAATTGTAAAAACATTATATAACTTATGTCTCAAATCGTTTCTCTCAACTGCTGTAAGTATGGTCTCGAAAGGCAAGACTCTCCAGTAGTCCAGTGCTTAAAGAAAGATCCGTAAAAGTTCTCATAATATCATTATACAGTAGAATCTCCGAGCTGTGAATCCCCGTACTGTGAAAATCCCCTTGGTGTGTGAACTTAATGACAGTTTGGCGGACCGCCTATAATGTTAAAGCCCTCCCGAAAAGTGAATTCCTCTGTTGTATAAATCTCTGAGTTGTATGTACTTTAGATTGAATTTACTCAACATTTCATTCTCTATTGTGTGAAATGTAAAAACTGTACAAAAATTATTATTTCAGTGAAAAATAGTTTTAAATACATTTTAAGGCAAATACTTGTTATAAAATTCAATGAGGAATATATTGAATTATTCAACAAATAAATTAATATTTTATACAAAAAAAATTGTCATGATAACTTTGTATCAAATCAGTAAAAAATCTTTAAATGTCATTATAATTACTCAAAACATAGTTTAATTGCCAATTATTATCAAAAATCTCTATAATAACTTTAAAATAAATTAGTTTTTCAATTAAAAATAGATTTTAACATAATTTCTCTGTTGTGAACGCTCTGAGTTGTATAAGGTTTCCTTGTGCACCTGCTCATTCACAGTTGGAAGATTTTACCGTATAAGTTTATGATTAACAAATTTCATGACAAAAAAAAGTTATATATTTTTTTAATCGAATTATCTTTTATATCTGTTGTCAATCTCCCGGATAATATTTGTTTATGTTTTTAAACAAGTTGATTTATATTTAATATATTGAGACATGTCAACTCTATCAAAATTATCTTAAAGCTCTTATAAAACTTATTGATAAACTCATTATCACTTAAACAATTATTATCAAGATTTTATTCGATTTTTCTTCTCAATTATTAAATGATACTATTTGAAGATATTATGAAATATTAATATTTTCTTTGAAAAAATCATGCTAATTTTCAAATAACTTTTTCAATATTCTCAAATAATACCATGGCAATTCTTCCATTACATTTTTATTAAATTAAAAAAATTTATAATTAATTTTAAAAAATATGTTTTTCAATATCAATATTCAAAAATTATCAGAACAGCAGTCATGACATCAAATATCTATTTAACGTTTACCAGATTTTTGACATTTTTTAAAACAGATATTTATTGAACACAACTATTAAATATAATTTATTAACACTTTTGGCATTTTTTAAAGAGAATCTCTCAAAGAGTAGACAACAAAAGTAACTCTTTTTCACAGAAATCACATTTTAATTAAAGGTATAATTAAAGAAAAAATTAATTTATTTGTTTAAAAAAATTTTAAATAATTATTTTTTAGTTATTTAAAACTCAAAATGAAAAGTCAAGACATCAATGAAGTCATTAAGGAATTCGAAAAGAATGGATTTGTAACGATCCAGGACTTTTTTGACATGGATGAGCTAGATGAGTTGAAGGAAGCTGTATATCGTATCGTTGAGAACTATGATATGACAAACTTAAATGTATTTACCTGGGCAATTCAGAGCATAAGCATTGCCGTCGATACTAATGACAAAATAGAGTTCTTCTTCGAAAAGGGAGCCGTCGATGAAAAGACTGGAAAACTGGTTGTGGACAGACACCAGTCGGTCAATAA
>JAQIXI010001182.1:0-15088 GCA_034700165.1 Galumnidae sp. Gr-Ori-00277 | reverse complement strand
CACCAAACTATCATTAAGTTCACACACCAAGGGGATTTTCACAGTACGGGGATTCACAGCTCGGAGATTCTACTGTATTAATATAAATTAATTTACCAAGTTTCATCAAAATAAGTCGAGTAATATTTAAACAGGGTCAAATCAAATTTTCAAAATTTCTAACTTTGCATGCTTCTATTTTTTAAACTAACAAGAATATTTAAAAACAAAAAAACGTATCGAGTTAATATTGATATATTTTATAAAAATATATATAAGTGAATATCTTTTAAATCTTTTAAAATATGAGACATTTAAGAAAATATTGATTTACTAGAAAAATATACTAGGTAAATTAAATATTTTTTATATTCATAAAATCTAGACAAAACCATGTTTGTGGTTAAAAAATAATTTGATTCCTTTAACTATTAGAGAAGATAAAGGGAAAAGTCGCCGGACACCAATCAAATCTTCGACTGTATGAATAGGTTTTATGTGTTTGCAGAGAGCTATGTCACAGCCTATGGGACATAACATACGCACCAATTTGGCTAAAAATGTGGATAAAAGTTCGAGTCTGGTATATACAGTATGTATATAATAGTCTATTATATACAAAAATTTAGGCCATAAAATGTGCCTAAAAATGAAGATTTTTTCCTTTTAATGGAACTAAAAGTTGTCACAAAAAGAAAATACATTTTAAATGATTTGAATATTTTATTTAATCAAAAGACACAAACTTTTCATAAAATTAAAAGTAGTAACAAATATAGACATCAATTCATTCCTAATAACGAATAGAAATTAAAAATATATTTTCAGTGAATAACAGACAATAAATAATTTGAATTAAGTCTAAAAAGTTTAAGAAATAGATTAGAGTATTGTTTGCAAAATTCAAAATCAGTTCAAAATATTTGATACAATAAATGAATTTTAATTAAATCTTTTCATTTGATTTTTAAAATAAGTTTAAATGTTTGGCAAACATTACTAATAAACTGACCGATAGTTTTGCAAATAATTCATATATGAATCCGTAAAGAGTTAAGACTTCAAAGGACTAAAGGGAAGAAAAGCCAAGTCTTGAGAGTGCGATGTTTCGGCGGCGACGCATCACTTGCCAGAAGACTTCGTGAAAACTACTCTTAACGAGTCCTCTCTCTATATATCGGAGATAACAGAAAAGATCGCAAACGGATATAATTCTATTACGACATAACTGTGAAATGTTGTGCCAATTGTCGCCGATTTTCATCCGATATCTGCAATTTCGCGGAGCGTCTAATAATGCGCACCGTTTCGGAAACGGTGTCTTATCGCTGACCGCTTCGATAATAATAGTATTGTCTTCAATGGCTCGCAAAACGAGTGCAGTCAAGTCTTTGTCTTTAAAATTAAAAACCGGATAAATTTCTTCGTCATAAATACGTTTAATAAAATCACTGGTCATCGGCTCAAAATTCGGACATTTCTTCCATTGAAGGAACTCTTCGTGAAATAGTGGATCCACTTCTCCAGAGTCATCAGAAATGAAAGAATTCGGTTCATTACCATTAAGTGTTTGCTCTCCATTTGGAACACCGTTTTGTACGATTGCGTCAAATTTGTCAGTATTAGTGCCCAATTCATAATTGCTGGGACTTTTTTTGGCCAAAGTGTTTGTTTTTGTTTTCAAAAGAGATTTAACGCCATTTGTTCGAACCGACGAGTGATTGGATGGCGTTGACGTCAAGACCAACATTTTGAGTGCCTGGACTTCTGCCTGAAGTACTTCTATCTTAAGGTTAGCCTCATATAACTCTTTCTGAGCCTTTGATCGCAAGACATTTGCGTTATATACCATATGGTTGGCCTCTTCGAACAGACTCGCCGTTAGGTCTTCTAACTCTGATTCAACCTCTTCTCTAATTTTGGTCAGTTTTGCCACCTCTTCATCTCTGAGTTTCAGTTCATTTTGTGCTCGATTCAATTCAGAGCGCATCCGATTATATGCCATTTCTTTCACCTCTTCTATCGATAGACTTCTGATTCTTTCAGATAAATCAATGGATTCCTTTTCAATCAATGGATCTTTGGATTCATTTTTGTATTTTGGACTCAATTTAAGTCCTGACTCTTCTTCCAATTGATCGAACTTTTCTGCCATTCGAGCTCTGGTCGTTTTAATCAGATCATCGCAATCAGATCTACTTCTTTGATGTGAAGAGTTTTTTAAACTATTGGGAGAATCCTTAATGACAATCATAGCGCCATCGCTGGAACTTCTTTTACTTGAATTGATTTCATCTGATTTGCGATCAGACGACACATCATTTGTTTTACAAATTGAGTCACTTTTCACTTCATTTGATTTATTTATTTTCTTCGTCGGCGAAGACTTTGGCGTTCCTTCAGCTGAAGAATAAGAAGACGTGGAGGAAGAGTCAAGAGTTTCGTTGGTCGACATAATCACAACAATTAAATGACGTTTTGTTGTAATTATTATTACTTTTTCATTAAACGGTCAAACATTTCATTAAATTCATTTTAATTAAATCTTTTTCAAAATAGAAATTATTTATACTATCATTTAATACATAAATTTATGAAATAAATACTAATTTTATTAAAAGTTTAGATAAACTTTTAATTATTTCTATAAACAAATGAATGACTTATATATTGAGTATTTGTCAGTAAATAAAGTCTAAAGTCTTTAAATACTTTAAAACTCAGTTCTATTGTAATAACATTTGACGTCAGTTCACATCCAAACAAATCTATTTATAAAATAAAGTGTTTAAAATTCATTCATTCAATCAAAACATATTTAATTTTATTTTTAAAAACATAACTTTATTTTCATAAATATTTATATAATATTTATAAATCAAATTTATTTTATTTTGGATCAAATGAATGATTGTATTTATAAATTACTTTATTTTAAATATGAGATGAGAAGAGTTGGAGAAACGCCTTTCCATATAAAGTTGGCTCATCATATCTTTGATAAACAAACGGCGGCCATGTCTTTTTGAGATTGTTGCGCAATGCTTGCAAAACAGATGAATCAGTTTTATTCATGACGTGCGCAAAAACAATTTCAAAAAGACATGGCAGCCGTTTGTTTATCAAAGATATGATGAGCTAACTTTATCATATGATTTGATGTCTTTTCACTGAATTTCTCATAATTTTTTGGCGCAAAATCTTAAACAAAACCTCTTTTTTATATTTGATTTTTATTTTAATATCAAAATTTTTATTTGAATTTGAATTCAATGGATAACAAGACTTCAAAACTTATTTTTAGTGATATATATGAACAGATCGGCAAAGATTTGCCAATTATTTTAAAACTCAAACAAATGGATAATAAAGTTGTGGACAAATCCCTTATTAAAAGCGTTGAAAAATATTTGGATTTACTTTCGACTACTTTTGTCTTATTTGATATCAATAGCAAAGAATTGTCGACAACAGAAGAGTTGATACTTATTTCTAATAAATTGATGTCTCTTTACAACAGATTTGAGTTAAAGCGAAGCATTCAATCCATTGATAATTCATTTAAAGAATTACAAAATGATGTCAACTCTTTAGAAGACAAATACAAGAACTCCATTCGAGAGGTTAAGAGTCAGACAACTTTTGAAATGGAAATGAATGACAAAATTAAATGGTATTCAAACAAAAGACATGAGTACTACGAAAAGGCAAAAAACAAAGAAATTTTTCTTCAAAACATTGGATTTACTTCGGATTTAAAGCGCGAATCCATTCAACAAATAAGAGATCAAAACGAAGAACTGAGACATCGATTGAATACTATTAACGCCAGACTTAATAAATATAATGATTTTAAACCCATGGAATCAGATCTTAATAAAAGGATCAGTGATTTGAAGACCGAATTAGAATTCGACCAAATTTTCGACAAATGATTTGTAATACGTCTTCAATGTCTTCAAAATCCCAATTATTTTATTTGAAAGCAATTTGTGTTAAACCAAACCTTTAATAACTTTAAAATAAAGAATAATTTGTTTTTAATTCATTTATTAGGACTACGGCTGATGTAAACCTTAGACTCAAATATTTATTTAAGTCTTCACTAAAAAAACTAAATTAAACTTAACTTCTATTTCAACAAATTTTAAATAATATTCCGATTTCTCTAAGAATTGGAATCAATTCAAATGAGAGAATACGGGGGTCCGTCTTCTTTTGTAATTTCATCCCTTTCCTTTTTGGAGAGGCCGGGAGTGGTCTCCTCGTGTGGCCACCACGAGGGCCGCACAGTCTGACGCACCGACCAGTCGGGGAAAGTTAGCGCGAATTCCTCTTCAGTCATGTCTTTGACCGGAATCATTAAATTGAATTTTTCGACCTTTCGATCAAAACAAATGAATCATTAATTGATAGAATTCGTGAAATACCGACCAATTTGTTTGCTTCGACGATCACTTCTTTCGAATCTTTGATAAACTGTTCCACTTCTTTCTCATTATCTGACTCCTGAGCGTTGATCTGTTCGCTAAGAGTGTCCTTCGGGTAAGTAATGGATAGCGATTTGTAAGCGCTCTCTAATTGATCGACAACTGATTTGTTGGTTATATTCTTCCGATAATAATTCCAATCGATTTGCGGCGCTTTTTCAGGATATGAAAGCATTCTATGGTTCGCAACAAATGTAAACAATTATTTCAATATTGAACTGAACTGACCTCCGAAGGTATGCATCAGATTTCGCTTTAAATGCATTAAACAAATGTCTCTCAGAGTTGGGAACCATTTGTGAGAGACGCGACCAATCAATTGATGACTGAGAGATCCGTTTGGCCGCCATTTCAACAATAATTCAGGTTTGGATCAAAAGTGAGACAAAGATATGAACACAAATTATGTTTTCAACAGTTCTTACAAATCACTCAAACAAATGACTCAAAATTAAAATAATTCATATTTTCTTTGCGTTATTTGTGGCTATAGTTTTGGTAAATTTTATATTCTGAAGGTCTTCAGTGAAGATTTTTCACCAAAACTTTATCTCATTTTTATCTAAAATATACCCCTTTATTACTTGTCTATTACTTGTCTATTACTTTTCAATTACCTGTCTATTACTTGTCTATTATCTGCGAATATATATATATAAAATAACGATCACATCATTAAATCCTAATTATTTAAAATTTTTTATTTAAATAGAATTTTATTATAATAATAGAAATTAAGATCTTTTTTTTATAAAATATAAAACGGAGAAAATCAAACGATTTGTTTGAATTAGTTTTAAATTAGTTTTAATTTTAGTTTTTTATTATTCTTTTATTCATAAAAAGTTTATTTTGTTTAAGAATTTAAATAAATTTTTGATAAAACTTTTAAACTTTTCATTGATTTCCGTAAACACCTCTTTTTTGTAAAAAGCAGAGACTCGAGAAAGCGGTTCTTTTTTCATAAAAATTGCCAAAATTAGTCAAAAAATATCGAAAAAAGCTATAATTTAATAAGAAATATATTATACGAATTAATAAAAATAATTAATAATCGATAATATTATTTTATATGTTCTTTAATTAAAATGTTAGTTATTAGCAATAAGTTATTACACAAAAATTAAAGTCTCTGTTTTGATGACATAAATATAAACATAAATGAAGTGAATGTCAGTAAAAAGTCGATGAGTTTTCGAAGCAATGATTGAATTACAGTTTAGTCTCGTTTCACAACATTTCCTTTAATTAATCGGAAGTTTAAAAATTGGTTCAATTGTTTTATCTTTGATTCAAATAAAGTGTTTAACTCTTAGTTTTATTTCGTTTTGAATAACATTTTGATGAAAAGATAGTGTTTTTACTTTAAAAAACAAACGGAAAGAGAGTCTATTGTATGAAATGAGGCAAAAATAGTGATTATATAAACAGAAACCATTCGTTCGTTTTTTCATTTTTAGACATATTTTAAACAAATGTTTGCATTAATTAATTGATTTGCAATGAAATCAGAATTGAATTCAATGTGAGTTCTATTGTTTGCCAATAGATCTGAAGTGCAATTAAAAGAATCGCCGATTATTTAGTATTGAATTTGAATTGTATTGCATTTCAAGAAATATCTCATAATCTGATTGTATGTCTTAATGGCCGCAAATCACACTTTAATTACTGCCGCAGTTCTCAATAGCGATCAGACAATGAGTTCAATCGCGTCTTCGCAGTCATCCAACAGATTAATAGCAAATAATGTGGTAAACAATCGCTCCAATCAATGGATTAAATTAAATGTCGGCGGAACTCATTTCATGACCACACGAACCACTTTATGCAGAGATCAACACTCATTCCTCTACAGACTCTGTCAGGAAGAGCCCGACCTCAACAGCGATAAAGTAATCACAACTCAAATTAAAATATCATTTAATCTCTTATTTAATGTTTAACTAAAGGACGAAACGGGAGCTTATCTTATAGATAGGGATCCGTCTTATTTCGGACCAATTCTTAATTATTTACGTCACGGAAAACTTATTATCGATAAAGACTTGTCTGAAGAGGGTTTGTGTCACTCTTTCTCTCTAATAATCACTTTTAATCACTTTTCCATTTAATCATTTTTTAATATTCTCTGAAAACCAATTCATTATTTAATAGACTCTTAATTGACATTAAAAATGATAAATCATTAAATGAGCTCTCATTCACTTCCATTGATCTTAAATTTGTGGTCATTTGAACCAAAATGTCAACCATTTGTTCGAATAACCTCTCCTTCACCTGAATATCAGATCTCAAAACTTCCATTAAATTAAAGTTTTTATGAATAAAATATCAATGAATTTGAGTAAACAGAGAATAAACTTATCTATAATGAATGAATTGTATCAAGGTGACATTTGCAAACACTGAACTTTTTATTATTTGTATGAAAAACAATCAAAAGTGTTTCAAACAAATGTTTTGCTCACAATTTGAACAAATGATAAAAAAATCATTTTTAAAGTTATTATTATTTTATTTAAATATTTTTTTTTTTAGTGAACATAAAATCAATAATATTTATAAAACACTTGTTTTGTGAAATTTTTTATTTATTGTTTAAATGGTTTTATACTTATGGAAAATGTCACCACTGCTACTGTTATTACCTTGTTACTGCTACTCATTCATAAGTTAAGATAACTATTCTTATTTAGTTGTATTTTTATCATGATTAAGTTTCTATTTCAATGATTAATAATTAATGTTAGCATGGACAAAAAACCATTTTACAAATATGCTTATAATGAACTTATAGTATATGTCACTCAATAGACAATATTGGGATGATTTGGGGTTCAAAAGATTAAACCTTTGCTAACATTAATGAAGAGTTAAAACTAAAAAAAAGATCACGAATTGAGGCTTTAATATAGTGGAGGAAAAAAGTACCCCATTTTTGGTATTCTTTGAAATTCATCGTTAAATACTAAATACCAGTTCATTTTAAAACTATACCTTCATTTATAAATTAAATTTTTAACCTTTCCTACACGTTGTATCACTCCTTGGTCAATTCTCTACTGACCAAAGGTTATCAGTCTTTAAAAGGAAACATTTAATAATACAATTCAGTGACAATAAATTCTAATTTTAAATATTATTTCTGAATATTGAATACACTTTTATTTATTCATTTTTTTCGAAAATTATTATTATTATTACAATATTTCAGATTAAAAAAATTAATTAATAATTTAATAACGAATATTATGAATGTTTTTGAATTGTTAGGAGTGTTAGAAGAGGCGGAGTTTTATAACATCACTGAATTGATTAAACTTTTGAAACAAAGAATATCGGATCGCAATAACAATAAAAAAGCCGACAATAATAGGAAACACGTCTATAGAGTACTTCAGTGTCACGAGGATGAGCTGACACACGTTGTCTCTACTCTTTCCGATGGCTGGAAGTTCGAGCAATTGATTAATATTGGCTCAAACTATAATTATGAAGAACAAGCAGAATTCTTGTGCGTTGTTTCGCGCGATTATCCCAATTCTGTTTGCGATCGAAGAATCGGCTCAACCGATAGGGCAAAGGTTTGATACAAAACATTAAACAAAAGTTTAATTAAAAACTTATTTTGTATTAAAGTTGATTCAGCAAAAGGCGGCCAATATGTGAGGTCGCGCTACGACTAATCCATCCATTTTTGGCAAAGAATTGTCATTTGGTTGAATACATTGTTTGGCTGTCAGTCCTGTTTAGAAACGGTTTTATCGCTATTTATAAATACCTTCACTTAAATCAATTGTAACGCAATTTGTTTTTTAAATACCAATTGTATAACGATTTAGACTCTCTTTGAATCTAAACATTAATATTAAATATTTATAAATCATTATTAAGTTATTGAATAAAATATCAAAATTTCCACTGAATTACAATTTAATAAAATTTTAGATAAAAAAAGGTATTCCACTATTTTATGGGTTTTAGTCTCCAGAGGCCGTCATTCAAGAAATGGATGTTTTCGACAGCAATTCCGCGATTTATTTTCGCTCTGAAATTAATTCATTAAATTAAGAAAAATTCATAAATAAAATTATTTTTACATATCGTTTGACGACATTTTGAGAATTCCAACGGACAGAGCGTTTTGTTTTCCCTCTGCGATGACAGTAACCACTGAATCCACCGCCAAATCAGGGGTTCTCAGCGCACCTTTAGATGTGAGTCCCGGACACATGACATTAGCTCCGCTCAGGACAAAAGTGATGGCCCCTCTGTCCACTTGCATTAACGGACAAATGAAAGGATCTATCAATTAAGTCATTAAACAATATTTATATTAGCATTTCATGGCTTATATTTATGTCAGTTTTCAGAATACATTTATTAAATCATCTTTTTGAAGCATCAAGCTCAAATAACTACTTAAAACTAATCAACATTTTACTGTATTAGTTTTAATTCAGTTATTTTTTGTTAAATTGAAAGTATTAAACAATAAATACATTTGTGAACGAGTCTTAGTGTTGGCACAAATGGTCCGTCTCTTTGACGAAAGAATAATTGGTCGCCATTTGGTCCGACGACAATCTCTATGTGTTCGTGACTTTCATTAAAACAAAAATTTAGTTTTAATTAAAAATATTTAAAGTAAATTAGAGACCACTTAAGTGTTTTTATGGCCTCTTTTTTGGGCAAAATTTCGTCGATATATTCGGTAATATTCGGGAATTGTTGACATAATTTTGCTTTAATTGTCTTCTGAACGGTTGACTTGAGTTGTGTCGAACCCGAAATGTTTGACTCATCAAATCTGACATTAATTTAATAAAATTTAGATTATTTGCAAAGAATATATCAAAAATGTTTACTTTTTAAACATTTGTATATAATTTCACTCAGAATTAAAATAAATAATTAATTATTTAACAAATTATAATAATATTAATTAAAATAAATATAAAACTAAAGAATCAGTTGTTTTGAAATGAAATGAATCGGAAAACGAGTGAAAGCATTACTCAAAGCATTAGTCAATAAACTGTTTCATTGGTTTACTTATCGACGCTTTCATTCAATTAAAGTACAAAAGACTGAATCCAAAAGTGCGCCCTTTTCTCACTTTTTCCACTTTTCTTATGTATGTTCGCTCTCTTATTCACTAACATTTAGAAGATTATGGAATCGGATCCACTGACACCTGAAGATAACATTCATTGGTCTGTCATTTGATTAATTGAAAAAATTATTAAAATAATATTTGATGTCTAAAAGGGTTGAAAAATATCGACCGAAACGTTTGGATGATTTGATTTCTCACCAAAATATTGTTAAAACCCGTAAACTCTTTAAACTTATTTGTAATTAATATTAATATTTATTTTTATTGATTAAAAGTAAATAAATTTATGGGAGAGAATCGATTGCCTCATCTCTTGTTTTACGGTCCGCCGGGAACGGGAAAGACGTCGACAATCCTTTCGTGCGCTCAACAACTCTATTCTCCCAAACATTTCAATTCAATGGTTTTGGAGGTTATTATTCATAACTTAAAAAAGTTTTGTTTAAAAGGATTTGTTTTAACAGTTAAACGCTTCGGACGATAGGGGTATAGACATAGTTCGCGGTCCTATCCTTACATTTGCTTCAACTAAACCTGTGTTTAAGTATGGCTTTAAGTTAATTATTTTGGATGAGTCCGACGCTATGACTAATGACGCACAGAATGCTCTCCGAAGAAGTATGTCTTCACTTTTGATTTATTCGATTATAAACTAAAACTTATTTTAATTGAAAAGTAATGGAAAAGTTTTCTGTGAACACACGTTTTTGTTTGATTTGTAATTATTTGTCCAAGATAATACCGGCCCTCCAGTCCCGGTGCACCCGATTCCGTTTCGCTCCTTTAAAATCTTCACAAATTGTTTCCCGAATTCAATATATTGTAAAAGAAGAAGAAGTGAAGGCAACGGATGACGGCATCAAAGCCTTAATAGATTTGTCGACCGGAGATATGAGAAAAGTTCTGAACATTTTGCAGAGCACTTCCGCTGCTTTTGATGTCGTCAATGAACACAATGTTTACCTTTGTTGTGGACATCCTCTCAAAGAAGATATCGAAGAAATCTTGAGTTCACTCCTTAACCAGAAATTCAGTACAACTTATGAAAGTATAGAAACTTTTTTTACAAAAATGTTTTGACCGCCGATTGTTTTTAAGCCATTTTACAGAAGAAACAAAAGAGAGGTCTCGCACTTCAGGACATAATTACAGATCTTCATCCATACGTCAATCGAAGTAAATATTTGTTTTATTTCTTCAATATTTCTATAATTCTTTTTTTTCAGTTGATTTTCCGATTCATATAAAGATTGAAATTTTGGAAAAATTGGCAGACATTGAGTAAGGCTTTAATTTTTTGGATTATATTTTAAAACAATTATTATAATAAGATTTCAGTTATCTTCGGGCGGTTCAGAGAAACTCCAATTGGCGGCACTAATCGCTGCCTTTCAAACGGCTAAAAATTTTTCCTCCAAAACTGAAAACTAATATTAAGGACAAATTGATTGTAAAACTTAATCAATATATAAAACTAAACCCAAGGAAAAAGTTCTTATGTAAAGAATCAGTTAATCCGAGAGAAGTGAACACATCTTCAATAAATAGTAAATTATTTTCTCAACAATTTTTTTTGAAATCATTAACTTTTATATGATTTTTATTTCAAACAAATTGTTTTTAATAGAAATAAAAAGTAATTCTTCTAAAATTTAAACATTTATTATAGACTAAAATATTGTCAAACATTTTCTCATTTAATTCTTCACTGAAAACAAATTTATGATAATTTTTTGGTCTGAAGGTTGTCGTTATGGTTCGACCACTCAATCAAAGTAAGCAATTTTACATCAATTCATTGCCAAATGTTGCATGGTATTTTTAATGAAGAAATAATTGAATCAAGCTTAATTTAAAAATTTATTTTAATAACATAATAATTAAATGATTGGAAAACCAAAAATCCTTATAAATAGTTTTATTTACATTTGATTTACAACAAATAAAAATAAAGTTTGCCTTTAGTTTAGTTTAGAGTATAAATTGAAAAATTATTAAAAACAGTTTATAAACAGAAAATTATTGATTCATAAGATTTCTATTAAGAATTCGAGAATTTATTTGTTTTGTTATCAAATGATTCAAAACTAATATTTGAATTCGAAATAAATTTGATTCGAATCACAATTTAACTAATTTTGAGGAAAAGATCAATGAATTGTTTTTTGAGATAAAATACAAATTAAAATAATATCCGCTTTTGGATCGCAATACTCGTGTCATAACTGGTCTTTCGGTTTAATTCTCAGTTTTAATGTAAATATATTTTTAATTATTTAAACGTTTCTTAAGGAATACTTTTCAAACAGATTTCTCTGCAAAATGTCTAAAGTTTTGTTTGAGTCAACTCTTACTGATTTGCAAAGACTTAATCGCAATTCGAATAAATCTGAAATAAGTTGTGTTAAACGAAATAATAGGGAAAAGAATCAATGATTGGCACAAATGGAAACAATATATAAATTTCGATGAATTTTAGTGACTAAAAGTTGATCTCAAATCAAATAAATAGTATCAATGATTTGTAGCGAATCCCACGAAAGGCACTAAATGTGTATCTTTTGTTCGTTTATTATTATAAAACTGCCTTCAATTGGACTCTTCGTCAGTCATTTCAAGGAATTTGAGGCACAGGTCTCGAGTGCACTCACCTCTTGTATTGAAAAGAAACTTATAATAACTTCCGTCCGCACAAATGGCTGTCAATTCAAATAAATTATTAAATAAATTTAAAATTTATTAATTTTATACCGATAACAGAGTTAGGATCCGATCCAAACGCACAAATACAATACGCCCCGACTGGCACTTGAAATCTGGTAAAACTCCACTTTGAACTGAAATATTTGGGTAAAAAAGTAGCCGACGCCAAACTAGTCGTTAAATCATTGTTTATATTATTTCATTTTTAAAACAATTCATATAAACCTGGACTGTTTGTTCTTTTTGCAGTCCTCGACAGCGAATATATGAATAGTTCCATGGTCTGAGGACACGCATAATAGGGATGAGTCGAAATTGAAATTTATGCTATCATTAAGTGATTAAAAGAAAATTATAGTTTTGATGGAAATCACATAAAGACTAACCAATAAATAGTTGCGGTGTTCGCCCCTCTCCTTAACTCGTTTAGAAGTAAACCATTGGAAGTGTCAAAAATTCTAATTAAAGTTCCTTTTTCTGAAGCTGTCGCGAGTCGAGTCCCCGAAAGATTTAATGAAAGACAACTGAGTGGTGAGTCATGCGCTGACACTTCGACCGGCAATTTCTCGTTTTTCTGTCAGAAGGAACAGAAGGAACATTAAACAAAATGTGAGGTTTGAAGCAAAGACTGACCGCTAAGTCGACGATTTGGACATTACCCGTCTTTCGAGAGGGAAATCCCAATAAAGAGTTATTACTATTCGGACACAAAACGCAAAGTCCTTTAGAGTTGGAACAGGTCTCAAATACATGCAATTGTTGAGGAATTTGAGTGAAAGTATACACTTTTATCATATTTTCCAAAACGACAACAATTCTTGAATACAATTAAGATTAAAAAAAATCAAATAAAAAGATATTCAGAAGAAATACCGGTCGCGACGCAATCGGACGGCTTTCACATCACTGGAAAATTCGAGTTCAATCACGTGTTTCTTCTTGAGGTCGTCCCAAACCATAACTGTTTCCAATCGATTATCAGAACAAAACAGATCTTATAGATGTAAATACCCTTTTTAGTTGAATATCGAGGTTGTTTTCCGCCCCCGACTAACGCCAAGTAATTACATCTGAAGAGCATTTCGACGAAACCAATTCCTCCGTCACTGAAATCTAATTCAAAGCAATTGAAGGCAGAGTTTATTTGAGACTTCAAAACCTTGTTTTTCCTTTTCTTTGATCGGATCCGTATTATAGACTCTGAAGCCATTGTGGAGTCCACAGGCAAAACACCCTTGGTCCTGATTAAAACCATAGAACAGGAGCCCATTTTTGTGTCCCGTATCTATTCCTTCGATATTCATCGCCATCAGAAGTTAACCAATTTGTGGTAAAACGCCTCAGACTTGAGTCAAAAACAATGTCTTAAAGAGTTTCGAATTTAATAAGAAATGATTTAAATTAAATCATTTAATAAGAAATTGTCAAAACTTTTATAAATCAATTGATTTGATTGTAAACAAAACAACTCATTATTTCGTCAAAAAACGAGTAGAGGTCTAAACGAAGTCAACATTTTTTAAATATTTTTTTCAACTTTTCTTAACTTCAAAAGTATTTCATTTAATTAAAATGTATTAAAAGTACTAAAATTAAGTAAAATGTGACGAATCTTAAGGTTTATAAGTATTTAATTTAATTTTATCACAATATTATAATTCTTAATAATTTCGTCAAACAATTGGTTTTAAGTGAAATATTTGGTAAAAAATATTTAAATAAATAAATGATAAATAATTGGTTAATACAGTAAATGTAAATAAGTTATTATTAATAACCATTTTGTTTAACCTTTTGACTAAAAATTATAAAGAACAATATTTTATACCTAGTATACCTAGCTACAATTCAATTTCTTTTATAAATATTTAAATATGAGCTAAATAAAACCAGTTTCAGATGTCCATGTTCATGTTCCACCTACTTTTGGAACTAAAATGTGCATATTTGTGACCTTTATAGATGCAATCTTAAACCAAATCCATTACAAGTTTTAATTAACTAATAAATGAAATAATATTAACTAATAATATATTTATGACTGCAAAACATAAATCCTTTTAATCATATTTAAAATATGATATTTTACTGAAATATTTATATATTTTTTTCTATGATTTCGGGAAAAATAAATTTTAGAAATATTTTAATAATGAAATAAAAATTTTAATTTTCCCGAAAATTACGATTTAAATAAAAAAATTTTACGGTTTTATTAGAATTGTTTATTTATTAATAATTTTTTAGAAAATGAAAGTCATTAGTTTGGGTCAAATTAGAGACACTATTTATCAGTAAATATCTTATCATAAAATCGAATAAAGAAATATCCGTTAAATATATAATTTTGTTATTTATTCATATTTTTTCAATTTTAAAATATATTTATATAAAAAATCTCTTTATAAGCCATTGATAAGAAACTTGATATACATTAACTAATGAATCATTACTAATGATTAGTACAATCCAACCAATATTTAGGGCACAGGGGGTGAAATATTTTGTTATACCTGCTGAAAGCACTTACAAAGTTATTGCTTTGAGCAAGGTCTATTCTCTCATAAACCAGTACATCATAGGTTGACAAAACGTATATCACAAAACTTTGTTAATTTTATTCAAACCAGTTATTTAAGGAATTTTGATCCAAACATTAAGTATTAATTTCTGTATAATTGGACCCAATATTGAGTGTCAGCTATACTCCTAATCCAGGGATGCGTTTCTCGAAAACCTCATAGGACGATTTTAGTCACATCTAGCAAAATTTATGACATTTGGGTTTCTCGAA
>JAQIXI010001181.1:0-15112 GCA_034700165.1 Galumnidae sp. Gr-Ori-00277 | reverse complement strand
AATTGGAGTAATTGGAAAATTAAATACTATAAGGGTTTGGGCACTTCCACCAGTAATGAGGCCAAAGAATATTTTCAAGATATGAGAAGACACAGAATAACTTTTAAATATACCGGCGCTGACGACGACCACACCATTAAATTGGCGTTTAGTAAGAAAATGATAGAACAGAGAAAGGATTGGCTGACTAATAGTATGGAAGAGAAAAAAAAGAGAAGAGAATTGGGTTTACCCGAAGTCTATTTATATGAAAGCAATACCCGAAGCGTTTCGTTTAAAGATTTTGTTAACAAAGAACTGATTCTCTTCAGTAATATGGATAACGAGAGATCCATTCCTTCTCTTATGGATGGCCTCAAACCGGGACAAAGAAAAGTTATGTTCACTTGTTTTAAAAGAAATGACAAACGAGAAGTAAAAGTGGCGCAATTGGCCGGTTCTGTGGGAGAGCACTCCGCATATCACCATGGTGAAACTTCACTTATGTCAACTATTGTCAATTTAGCGCAGAATTTCGTCGGCAGTAATAATATTAATTTACTTCAACCTATCGGTCAGTTTGGAACACGTCTTCAGGGCGGCAAAGACTCTGCCAGTGCGCGTTATATTTTCACCATGCTCAGTCCTTTAGCACGAAAGATATTTCCAGCTCTGGACGATCCGTTACTTAACAATCTCTTTGACGACAATCTAAAGATTGAACCCGAATATTACGTTCCAATTCTTCCAATGGTTTTAGTGAACGGAACAGAAGGTATTGGCACCGGTTGGAGCACTAAAATTCCAAATTATAATCCGAGAGATATCGTAGAAAATTTGAGACGAATTATTCGCGGAGAAGAACCTCAACCATTGAAGCCATGGTTTAAAGGATTTCGCGGAACTATTACTCAAATCGATACCCAAAGATTTGTTGTCAACGGAGAGATCGGACTTTTAGACGGAAAATCATTTGAAATAACTGAACTTCCGGTCAGAACTTGGACTCAAACATACAAAGAGTCCACTTTAGAGGTTTTACTTCACGGCAATGAAAAGACGCCATCTTTTATAACAGAGTATAAAGAATATAATACCGAATCGACGGTTCGATTTGTGGTTACTTTGTCCGAAGCAAATCTCAATAAATCAGTGGCCGATGGAATACATAAAACATTCAAATTGCAGTCCTCTCTGTCGACGACATCAATGGTTCTCTTTGACCACAACGGATGTCTTAAGAGATATGAAACGCCTGAAGAGATTCTCGAAGAATATTTTCCCGTTAGACTTGACTTTTATGCCAAACGTAAAGCATATTATGAGGGAAAGTTGGAAGCAGAGGCTCTTAAATTAGAGAACCAAGCTCGTTTTATTCTTCAGAAAAACGATGGAATCATTAAAATGGAAAACGTCAGGAAAAAAGATTTCATTCGACAACTTATTGAGAAACGGTATGACTCGGATCCGGTGAAGGCATGGAATTCAAAACATGGGACCACTACTAATGAAACCGAAGATCAAAGCGGTAGCGAAGAATCAGATATCGATTCTTATGATAGAAATAGTGACGAACCGAAGAAATATAAAAAATATAATTTTGATTATTTGTTCGATATGTCGATGAGAAGTATGTTAAGAGAAAAAGTTGAAGAACTCCTCAAACAAAGAGATCTCAAAAAACAGGAATTAGAAAAACTTAAGAAAATGACGCCCGAAATGCTTTGGGAGGACGATCTTGATGCTTTCATTAAAGAATTGGATGCAGTCGAAGAAAAGGAAAGACAATCGGTCCCAACCGGCAAATCTAATAAGTTATCGTCGAAGTCAGGGACCAATAAATCCCGAAATAACTCGAAGTCCAGTAAATTAAGTATTGATTCGAAGCCTTCGGATTTCGCCGAAAGAATTGAACCAAAAATCGATTTCGAAAGTTATCGAAAAACAGAAAAGGGAACCAAAAAATTAAATGAAAAGAAGAAGAAATCTGAGGACAATATTATAGATAAAGAGGTCGACAGCGATAACGAATTGAGACGACCACTATCTGAGCGCATCGGTGTTTCTCCACAAATAATAGACGAAAAAAGGGCCAAATCTAAAAACACTAACAATTCTGTAGTAACAGATCTGACCAATGAATTCAACAAAAAAGAACAAAAACCGAAAAATAAAAGACAGAAAAAGAGTGAAAAAGAGACAAACGTTAAGAAAAAGGCAACAAAAGGTAAAAAGAAGAATCCCTGGTCTGATACTGAATCAGAAGAAGAGGAAGAAGAATATGATTTCCAGGAAGATAGCGATGAAGCGCCTCAAGAATACATTCCTTCGAATACAAGTACTCGAGTTATAAAACCAACAAAAAAAGTGCCGAACGAAGAGTCGATTCTTGAAAGGGATGACTTGGTTTCATTCAACACCACTGACAACACCGAAGATCTCATTAAAAGAGTTCCCAAAAATAAAACAAATATAGTTTATGACAGCGATGACGACCTCTTCGGCAACTCTAAAAAAATCGAATCCAATAGTAAGAGGACGAGTGAAGAACTTTTTGATGCCATAATTACTAAAAATGATAACCAAAATGGTGTCAATCAGTCAAATAATGGCACCTCTTATGACACTTATAGTGACAATAATTTTGATTCTGAAATGACAAACAAATTGGAAACAATTTATGAAAACAAACCGACAAAAGCTTCGAAAAAAGCTTTTGATTCCGATTCAGAGTTTGACGACAATGAGTTTCAGCCAAAACCCAAACCGAAAGCAACCAAAGCTTCAAAGAAAGCATTTGATTCGGACAATGATTTGCCAAAATCAAAACCTAAGAAACTCCCAAAACCTAAGAAAAAGAAGAATTTGTCCGATTCTGAAGAGGAGTCGTCTCCCAAAAAGAAAAAGGTATTAAAAGTAAAAAATTAATTGAATTTTAATTTCATTGAATTTTAGACAAAGAAATCGAAAGATGTTATCGAATTGGATGGCTTTGAAATACCCCCAGAATTAAGAGAAAAGTCGGGTCGGGTTCGACAACCCGTCAAATATAATTTCGGTGACGAATCAGACGACGAATGAATTTAAATGATTTAATGAATTTTAATCTCATTTTCCATTTTTTGTAAAACATTTTAATATTTCTCATATTTTAGTTTATTTATTATTCCTTTTGTTTTAATATTTTTTAATTCAATTTTTAAAAGACATTAATTGTAATATAAAGTCATTTTTCTTCTCTTGATTTCAATTTTTGAAAATTTTCAATAAAAACAAATAAATTTCTTTTAATATAAAAGAAATTCATTGAAATTCATTGAATTTTGATTTCCTTTTCAACGAAATTCTTTATTTTGATATTAATTTGTATCAGAAATTCAATGCTTTGTCTTATTTGACATTTAATTATAGTTTTGAATAAATTCCGTTTCGACTCATTTATAAAAAGGTGTAGTCCTTGAGTTCTATGAAGTGTCTGGAATTGAGGAGACATTATTGGGACGGAAATCAGTTAAAATGGTAATCAGTCCTCCCTTTTGGCGGTCATTTAGAAATTGTTACTCATTTCAAAATATTGGTTCTGGAAATCAATAATACTATTGTTAGAGCCCTCGATGTGTGACAACTCAATACTTCATTCAATTAATTACAAATCTATTAATCAGTAATAACTCGATTTTATATCAAATAATTGAATTATTAATTTGGAAATAAGTAAATGAAAATGAGCAAGGCAATGATCAGGCAATGATCAGGCAATGAGCAAAGAATTATATCGAGAAAAAAGATAATCATTACTAATGTATAATAAAACAGAAGTGTATTCATAACTCATGATTTTATCGCTTCATTTTTGAGTAAAACATCAGAAACTGTTCTGTTATTAGAATATTAACATTAATTAGATTTTGATTTTATGTTCGATAATAGTTTTGGTAGTTTTTATCGTTGAAATGAACTCAGCCTAAGCTCAGTCTCTCTCAAGTATAACATAAATGCATATAAAGTAATTTGAATGAAATCATTTGCAATTAAAAAATAATTCCGAAGTAATCGTTTGTTTCTTTAATTGGACTAAAATTAGCATTAATTAGATTTGCATTTTTTTGCCGTTCGTTTGGAGGCATTCCTTCAATCGACTCCTGAATAATAATTTTTCAAATTTAACGCATTCTTTAAGTCTTTAACCGAATATTTAATAAAATATTTAGAGATTTTGATCTCTTCTGTAATTTATAGTTTATATGACATATCATATAATAGTTTAGCATATCTTCGATTATAATTATTTCAGTTTCTGTCATATTATGTAAACTTATATTTCAAAATTGTATTAAATTTTTCAGTCGATTATAGCATTCAAGAGATTGAGGTATAACTCAGAGTTAAACTGCTCTCCCATTTGCCGCCCATTGCAACCCATCGCAACCCATCGCAAACCCATTGCAAACCCATCGCAAACATACCTCCCAATAGTAGTCTCTTCGTTAACTCATCGATCATTAGAAAGTAGACACCACTCGTAATTAAGGAGTGGTTCACAAATGTTAATGAATATCAAAATGGACTAACTCTTATGTCATACTAAGAATACCGGTATCTCTTATCGCACTTACCTTTACTTCTGTATTTGTTTTGATATTATTTCAAAATTTAATTATTATTACATTTTTAAACAAAACAAAAGGAAGGCTTCGACTTATATGACAACTAATATCATAGAAATTAAATCAATAAATAATTCGCTGAACAAAACAATTACTAATTAAAAGTTAAGAAACATATAATTTGGACTCAATTTTTATTTCGATATTTGTTTTAAATAAATTTTTACAAAATTATATCATTATTTTAATAAAGAATGGAATGACTTCACAAACTTTTGTCAGAATTTTAATTTTAACGATTCATTTCTGGCCTCAAAAGTTTGCTTTACTTATCATTGATTTTAGAATATAACAAGGTTATTTCATTATTACTCTAGACAACTTCTACTCTTAATTTCCTTAATTATATGAAAATGTTGAACAAGCATATTTATTTTTAAATTCTTTTTAAATACTTTAAAGTTTAAACTTACAACTGTTAGATTAGAAAAAATTAGCAAGATCAAAAAATTTTGTTTATGACAAAAATTATATTATTGTACTGTCTTTAAATAAAGTCCATGTTCAACTTTGTATTAAGATTTTGTCATGGTATATTGTGATTAATAAGTTAAAACATGAACTTTATTTAAAAACTTGTAAAGTGTAAAATAAAGTCCATTCCCTCAACTGTTACTAATCCTATACTTTAACAATACTATTACTAATGAATTTCCAAATTTTAATACAAAGTTGAGGAACGAACTTCTTTTTACACTTTACAAGTTTAATTTTCATATTTCTAATAATAATTTCTAATGAAAACTTATTTAAGAAAGGAAAAGGTTTTTATACCCAAACCATTAACCTAGTCTCTTCTTTTAGAGTAAACAATATTTATCAAGGTGAATAACTGTCTGATATTCAAAAAAGTAAATAATCAGAGGATTAAAACTTCGTATTGAAAAAAATGGTTGCACTCACTTTTCCGAATCGTAAAACTCTGGATCACATTTATCCGAAAAAACCCCATTTTGTCAGAAAAATTAAAAGTATATCTGAAAATATTTGTCCCAAAACTATGGATAAGAAATTTGTTTATCACATAATTAAAAAAACATCAAAAAACAAAGGAATTAATGAATGTATTTATTATTTAATTTTCTGTTTAAAAAGTTTCTATTAATGGATGTATAAGTTATATAAAATTTAATTTTTGATATGAGTTTTGGTTTTGGTATTCCGAAAAGTGGGCCGACAACGGAAAAAATCACCCCTTATAAACCAATATAACTTCTATTCAATTCAATTTATTTTAATATTAAGGAAAAAGTTATGTCATATTATTAATTCAGGCATTTATTTATTTTTTAATAATTAAAATATAAAGAAAAACAGTTTCCATATTTATCCAAGTTTTTGCTAGGTGTTTTTATTACTCGAGTATTTAAAAATAAAATTTATTACAATGTTTCCTAATATATTCTAATTTTTTAAATGATCAAGGTGGAATTTATAATTTTTTAAATAGTTTTATACAAAATTAAACTAACTTTTTATTTATTCGTTGTTTTCATATTTTAAAAACTTATGTTAGAAATAAAAATTATTTTTTTTCCTTCATTTATATCGTTTAAAACATCCTATGTTTTGATATCCTTTTCATTGTTCAATTCATTTAGACACTTTTTATCCAGTTATTTTTACTAAAGTTATCTTTTAAAGTTCTTTGTAAACTAATATTATAATGAAAAGTACTGATCAAAAGTATTGCTAATTATATCTGAAAAAGTTTTTATTAATTTGTTTTATGTAATAATATTTATTAAAAATTTTTTATTTCTGATTTAGATTATTATTTGTTCACTTTACCAAGCACCAACCTTAAATATTATAAACTAAATTAAAACAAAAACTAGTTTTAAATCTAACAAAACATATTTTATTAAATATTTTTATTTTGGATTTATTCTGAGCACTTTTTTCTCCATTTCTTCAATTGTCAGTCAAATGTTTAAAAATTCAAAAAATTATCAAAAATTTTTAATAAATTAAAAAAACTGAGAATTCAAAGGACTTAAAATTATATAAAAATTAGTGGAAATAATTTGAAACTTTAGATATGAAATAAAATTTACAAAAACCTAAATTAGAAAACAAACACTTCTTATATATTCTGGGATAAGACATAAAAAATTGTATTTAATATTATATTATTGATATCTTGTTCATTTTGCCTTAAATGATATAAGGTTTATCGAATCATTATTTCTCATAAAATTTTTATTTTTTTTAGTCACCATGCAAACTATACGATCAAATTCCATTTTATAGATTTTTCTATTTGCTTGTGTCCTCTGATAGGGATTCTCTGATATCCTCTATCGGTGACAACTATATAACAATGATAACTACAGTTCAGAATCAATAGTATAGACATAGCTTATGATTATTAACTTTTATTTAATATTATGAGTTTACTCCTGGTAATTTATACTATCGATTCTAAACTGAAATCACTCATTAAATTTAAAGATATATTATTTGATTAAAATTAAATTTTAATGATTTTAAGATTAAATAAATAAATAAATAATAATAAGGCTATTAATATATAATTATTTAAGTTTAAATTAGAGTCGAACCAAATATTTTGAATTTTCCCTTTGAGTGAAGAGTTGATCGCCTGATAGCAATCGATAGCCATCGATAGACTCAATATTTTATTGCAATTTATATAAATAATTAAATTTATAATAAAATTTGTTATTAAAAAAATGGATAATTATTGCATTTTTGATAAATTGGTAAAAGTGTTGATATAAAAATGTTTCATATTTAGAGCGTCGACTCATTTTTTGACTGATATTTACGATAAGATTTTGTGATCAAATGATTGCATTTAAAAAATGATTATTTTTAGTAAATGTATTAACAATTTATTAAAGTATTTGTTGGAACCAAACTCTTAATAAAATGGTTTGAATTGTTGTAAAATCGATCTATATTTGAATGCCTTAAATGATTTCAATTTGATTTAAATAATGAGTGGAACAGATATTATGTATAATTGTGTGGCAAACAAATGACAAATAACGCGAACAATGAATTATAAGTGAAGTCGGTTCACATCTGAAGAAGCGATAATCTGCATATAATAACTCATTTGTGACTCTTTTCTTTGATTTGAGTTCAAAGTTGTTTGGAATAAATGCGAAAATAATTACGAAAAAATGTTTTAAAATTATTTAAGGAAATGAAAGTCGTGTGGAATTTGCATAATTCACTCGCAATTCACTCGCAATTGACTCACAATTGACTCACAATTGACTTACAATTCAGTGCAATAAAGAGCTTTCCGTTTGCAAACTTTCAAAACAATTAATAATTATTTCTTAAATACAAATGGAATATAAAAGCGATTTAAAACTTGAATAGAACTCAAACAAAGAGAGCTTTTAAAATGTAATCCAATTATTGTTTAAGACTTCAAACATAAAATTAAATAATTTCTTTGAATTAATGGACGAAAGAAATGACAATAATTTTTAAAAACAAAGAAATTGAGTTTTATATACAAATATTCAAAGAATTTCAAAATACTTTTAATTAAATATTTGAAACAAAACTAATGAAAAAAAGTTAGAAATAAAATTAATTTATAAAAATTATTTGAAATCATTTGAAGGTTTTGTCTAAAAACCAAAACTTTATTGAATTAATGGGAATAACTAATCAAATCATATTTAAATCAAACCCAAACCAAATATGGAAACTATATTCTAGATATATTGCTATATATATGTATGTATGCACTTATATAATAAATAGATGCATATTTTAATATAAGTATAAATGTAGTATGGTGAAAAAGCAAAACCTAATAATATGAGATATAATATAACTTTCAGTGAATAATAACAATTGAAAAAAAGTAAAATTGATATTCTGTTGAATCAAAATATATTGAAGTCGAGCTAATAATGAAGTTTTGAGGGTTCGCTCAACCATTGATAACATCAGAACTATTGAGTGATTTTTTTTGGTTTTTCCTGAAATTACTGTCAGATGAGACCTTGGCTATAGTCCTGTAAAAGTGCTCCAAAAAGAACTGCTGTGAAAAGAAACCACTAATTTTGAAAAAAGTTGAGAACCAAAAAACGAAACTACTTTTCCCAGAGTATTGAAATGAAACAAATTAAAGGACACCAAATCATTATAATAATGTCCACAAAAACACTCGAATTATATTCTTATATTTCACATCACTTTTGGATGTCTTATCTGTTATAAAATATAACTTATATCAGTTAAACTCACCGACAAATTTGACAAAATTGACAAAAAATGACATAGATGATGCTATTCTATAATTGTTGAAATGTTTATAAATCAATTTTATGTAAATGACTTACGTATTGACAAATTGTAAACCAATTGTCACTCAAATGAAAACATTTTCTCTCATATAATAGATTTTTGATGAATAAGAAGTCAAACATTTAAACAAAGTCTGAGTAAATATTCAATAATTTTATTAAATGTATTTAAAAGTAAATTCAATGCATTGAAAACAATTGAATAAAAGAGATTGAAATCAAACAAATCAATGATTTGAAGTTATTATTGTTTTTTGGCGATAATTTTGACGCTAATTTCAAAACAAATTTTGAAATGATTTGCATTTTTTTAGTTAATGTATGCAATAAGAAGTGATATCTAATAGAAAGTTGTCTTTAGTCGGTTAGACAGTGGTCTAATTGAAGCGAATGCTGTCATTTTGGAGTCTCTGCAATGGTTGGCGTCGTCGGCCAATTTGGGGCCTACAGTACTGATTCGCATACAGTAGGCATTCATTAAGTATATACTTATATGCAATATATGCATCTCATCTCAACTTTGGGCTAAATTTTTGGCCACAATTATCATCAAAGTATATGGTGACGACCAGAGCGCGGCATCAATTGAGTTAAACTCTGGCGAACTGCTGGCAGCGGAGCCGACGCCAAACTTGAAATAATCTAATTTGTGGCTCTGAGGCATGATTTGGACAGAATTTGCATATTATGAGGTGCTGTCCGTATTATGCATATGTTGTTAATACAAAAATATAAATTCGTTTGAATTACTATTTGAGACGTTTTTTGGTTTTGAAATATACACGACTTTTCAATGAATAGAAATACTGCCAATGAATAGAAAATTATATTTCGTTGATATCTCTGTGAACGAGAAAAATATGAAAAACAGGATGACTACAGACCAACACTAAACCAATGACTATATATTATTCGTGGTTTCAGTTCTCAGCCCTAATCACAGGTTATCTCCAAACTGGGGTTCATATACTTTTTGGTCATTTTACGAATATTTCGGGCCTTTCACTCAATTGTATGCCAGAGTCAAAGCAAATGCCAGAAAAGGCAAACGTCCCCTCCTTTGAATCACGATCTGTGACACAATTCCAAACACTACTAATATATATTCAAATAAATGAGAGTATTTTCTGAGACACAGATCCGGCTTATATTCTATACTTAATGTCCTCTCTTTTCCTCAAATACTTTTAGCGATCATTTCTTTTTCAACCGATAAAACCTTTGATTGTCTCACAATTATAGTCTTTTTATATCAAAAATCATATGAAATCATTATTTTAATCTTTTTATCAAAATATTCTGATTTTCTTTCTGTTTGTAATTCTCTTCGAAATATAAGTAATTTTTAAAATGAAAATCAATCTTTGATTTACCCCAAAATGAATCCATTGTTGAGATACCTATACATTATGTATATATGTTTGCAAATTTTGCAAGTTCTCATTTCATATTAAACAAGATTTTTTTTCAAATCCCAAAGTTTTATATAATATAATAGATTCTCAACAAAACATTTAATTTAAATCAATTATCAATTGATTTGTTAAATGAAAAAATTCCTTCAATTCTTTTTCTATTAAATAAACGATTTTTTATTTGTTGTCAATTCTGTCAAAAGAATTTAAATTAAAGAAGATTTGAATTCTTCGCCGAAAAGTGTGTAATCAATAAACTGTTGTAATCAGTAATAATAGAGAATATATAAGGTTTTAGTTTAAGCATTGGGTGCCGTTTCTTAGTTACAAAGTATTCAAATTTTCCATTAGTTAGTGATCATTGAAATAGCGGTTAAAGTAATAAAGTGTGGACTTTATAGACTGCCCGCTGTTTATAAAACCCGATTAATTTGAGTCCCGATCTAAAGAGACAAACAGAGAGTCAGCTCTTGAGTGAGCGCTCAAATCTCATGTGCAGTAAATAGCAATTCGATTGTCGTTGCCTTCGATGGTGTAAATGAAGAATTGCTTTTGCGGTGTTTTATGTGAAGCGGCAGCTGTGCTCTCACTATAGTTGTGCACTCATAGAGGGCTAATTTACCTGAAAGTTTGCCGTTTGATAAAAAAAATGGAGAACAGTTGAGAACAGTTGAGAACTAAAACGTTTGCATTTTATAGTTAGTGTTTTGCCATATATTCTGTAGACTATATTCCCTAATATAGCCTCCATTGGGATCTGTGTTGCAAAACATCGCAAATACATCAATAGAAATGAATGGGAGGGTTAGCCCTCAACTATTATCGACTGAGTTTTGTGTGCAATAGTGTTCACAGAATTTTTTCAATGTTTGTCAGAACAAATATTTTGTTGTAATATATCATTTACGGCGCTCTGCAATAATACAACCAATTTTTACTATTCCTTTACTCTATTCACACTCTTTGACTGACTGTCCAAAACATTCTCAATCAAACCATTCCTTTAGATTTCTTAATAACAAAAGTGACGTTCACTTTAAAAATGGGCCCAAACATATGCATATGTATGTGCAGTATATTTAAAAAACAGAAACATTTAAATAAGAGTAAAAATTTCAAATTATTTTCAAAATATGAAATAAAACAAATATTTTTGTGTTTTTGTATATTCTATTAATTATTGCGTTAACATTGTTATTGACATTTGACTATACATTATATTGGTGGTTTTTAACATTATAAATAGATTAACTAGATTACTTTAAAAGTAATTATTATAAGATATATTGACTTTGACTTTGTTTATCGCAGAATCGAGTAATGAGTGTAATATTTAGCGATTCTTTAGTTAATCAAAGTCTCAGTTATTATCACAAATTAAACAATAATTTCTGTCTGAAAGCAATAGAAGTTTTGATGGCGTAAAAAGATTTGAGGCGTTAGGCGTTACATTCAATGGTGAGAGGGATGGCATCGTGTCTGACCTTTGATGCTATTGCTGTCATTTTGAAGTAATGGTTTCACTATTTCTCTGAATAATAGCGCTTACATTCACTTCATATAACTTTTGGTTTTTATTATTTTCTTATATTTGGTTTTAATCTTTAAATTTTTTGATTTTCATTTCATTGTGTTGTTTGAATAGTAAGAGTGTGTCAATGGATGTGTTGTTAGGGGCAGTGCATCCAATAGTTTGAAATTACACACATATGAGTAATACTTTCCTTTAAAGTCGTATCAATCGTTGGCTTCATATTTGATTTTAAAGGCCTTCAAAAAATAAATTGAAAGTGAAATAAAGGGGCAGAACATTACTCTTGATCTCATATAATATACTCTTCAGATCAAAGGCGAACCGCTTTTAAATTTACGAAGTGGTGAACTGGGAATTAATTTGAAATTCTACTCGTTCAAAGATTGTCAGAGTTATCGAGTAATGTATTTCCTAAAAAATCGCTACCAATGGATATGAGAACTGAATTAGAAAATACTTTAAACTGCATTAACTCAACGGATATTTCAATTTTTACGGCTTTTAATAAGTTTTAAATAAGATTTAAAATACAATCATTTTTAGAGCCCTATTCTCACAATTAATTCAATTTAAAGCCTCAAAAAAATATTCTAATTTTGGCGAAATAGTGATACCATCAGTGGCTCAGAATAATTGGTTCACAAATTAGTGATACTCTCATTTGGTTTGCATTTGAGTTATTTTCATCTAAATTAAAAGCAGATGTAAATGAGTTTTAGTAAAAATAGAAAAACGAGAATATAGTGTGAAATTGTTTCCACTCTTTTGTCTGTTTGTGTCGCAAAAACTGTCGTCTGTCAACACGATATCAACAATTCAGATGCGGAACTCCGCTCTTGTCGTTGTCTTAACTCATATGATGCAAAGCTTCAAATCTAAAAAATGTCTTTTCTTTAGCTAAAAGTTGTTGAATACTTGTGTTGATATATACGGAATTCGTTTAGAGAAAGTGAGAGAGTGAGTGAGGGAGAAAGTGAGAGTGAGTGAGTGAGTGAGTGAGAGTGAGTGTGTGAGAGAGAGAGAGAGAGAGAGAGAGAGAGAGAGAGAGAGAGAGAGAGAGAGAGAGAGAGAGATCAAAAGAATGGATAGGATGTCAAATCAAGACTTCTTGCGTTAGGGCGTCAGCGCTCACATACTTCTTGTAATCACTTTTAGGCTCTTTTAAAGAAAGGAAACAATAGTTGATATTCTGTAGGAATTCTTGAAATTTAGTCTCTATTTCAACGAAATGAGTCTATTATGACATATGAAGTGAGTGAAATGTTTGCCATCAAAACTATCCGTCGCCACCGATGGCTCATCATTTCTGAGAGAACACATTTTGCAGTGATATTACTTTTTCAGTCTTTAGGGGAATCGCATCAAAATTATAACGTTTAGTCTTTTAGAGGAGTCGTAGTCTTTCTGTCATTACCGTCGGAATGAGTGCTCCTTATTTTCTAAGACTATAAATGTTTAAATGACTTCAGTTTATATACTCTAATCTTTTTTTATGACTTTACGTATTGCTATTATATATGCGTTTTCTTATATTATTCTCAGCCATAAAATAATAGTATAATTAAATAAAATTATAAATAAATCTCATAACGAAAACATGAAATTATAAGGAAAAACATATTTATTGTTATATCGATAATTCATATTTCATATAATACTCATAATTATTGCTATTAAAGACACAAATGTATAAAAAGTATTTATTCTTTCAATTATTATGAGTCTATTGCGAAGAGTTTGTGGAAATGAGACTTTTATTGAGTGAAAGGCATTTCAGTGGGATTTAGTTGAGTTGGTTTGAGTTGATATGAGTTGGTTCGGATGAATTTTCATCACTACCATTAAGGCGTTTTATGATTTGGAGGCCAACACTACTCCACCACTCGTTGTTTGAGAGCTTTTGCGCTAATATTCAAAGAGAATTGCGTTACAATTGTCTAAACGCCAAGAAATAAAAATGCAATTCATCGGAACAACACATATATTCAAATGGGATAAAGGGTGTGCGTAGGAGGACTCAGGCGGAGGATAGAGGGTTATATACTTTGAAATAAATACATTGCTTTAACTTCTTGACGTTCACTAATATCTCATTCAAGACTAAATGGTTAGCGAAACACATATTTCAATGAAAAATAATTACGAATCCATACGAGACTCGCATTACTTCAGAATATTTTTAAATAATTTGAGTCACAAAATGTTATATTCATTGAAATTTAAGTCTTTATTCATTTTGAAAAGAAATTAATTTAATGTAAGACTAACTAAAGCCTGTATTTTGTCTCTATATTGACTTTTGTGAAGTACTCCTTCTGTCGTTTGTGTCGAGCAGTGAGTGTCGCAAATCGCAAATCGATCTGACATTTGGGTCCATAATTGCCATTCAGGCAAACATAAGATTAATTTGAAAATCAGTGCACATCATATGAATTATTGGCATCAGTTCTGCCTTTTATTATTATAATATATTTCTTTTTTTGTTGACTTTTATTTTTAATCAGTTTTACTCTTTTGACAGTCATTTAGAAAAAAAAAATTATAGAAAATATTTGTTTAAAGTATAATAAACTTTAGAGTAATTAAATCTATTGGATCTGAAGATCACTTCAATGATTAGACAAAAGACTAATTTAGAGAAACTCTCTTTAAGTCTAAATTTAAAATTCGGTTCAAAGAATAATCGGATGCGATATTAGAAGTTTGCTTTCGTTAACAATATTTGTCTCTATATTACTGTATATACGGTTTGTTTTATAGCAAAACAATTGAACGAATTCACATGAATTGGCGACCAAATGTCTATTGTCTGCCGCATCTAATGATTTTCAGTAAATTATATGACTTGTTCTGCAATACAGACAAAAATAAAACCTATACTACACTCCATGTTATATATGTATAATATAAGAGTCGAATAATATATTAGTGGATATTTTCGTCTCATTTTATACCATTCGTTGAAATAAAAGCAGAAAAAAAGTCGGATTCTATATATGCGGAGCAAAAATTGCCAAAATTTTCAAACGATGAACTCAAACATAAAATGTCGTCTAAACTGATGATCGCATTGCATGCAATCTATGAAAAAGCATCCGGGAATAGTCGGGCCCTCTCTCTCTCTCTCTCTCTCTCTCTCTCGCTCTCTCTCTCTCTCTCTCTCTCACCCTCCCTCCCTCCCTTCCCACTATCTATTTGAAATAATTTTTAATTGAAAAA
>JAQIXI010001180.1:0-15118 GCA_034700165.1 Galumnidae sp. Gr-Ori-00277 | reverse complement strand
TTATCCTAGGATTGTGTGCAAAAGGCATTCCAATCAAGTTTTGGTTCAAAAGGATCTGGATAATATTCCAGTAATCATTTGATTATATTATCTAAAATTAATTCATTAAATCAAATAATTTATATTAACCAAGATAACTTTAATATTTGCTAATTAGATATTAAACTTATCTAGTAATCAATTTTTGTAGGCGTTTCTCATTTTTACTGATTATTTTGGTTTTGTATTATTTTCTGATAATTTTATTGTCATTTATTATAAAAATAAAATACTTTTTATAGTTTATATTCTCGTTATAAATCAATTACTAAACATTTCATCGCATTATATGGAAGTAAGTAATTTAATCTTGATTATATTAAAAGAAACTTAATTTTTGACACATGTTTATTTTATTATGGGTTTATTATCAAATTTTAAAATAAAACCATATCTTAGTGTATAAGTATTCTGTTTATAATTACAGTCAATATACATGTATAATACTTACCAAGTTTAATACTTATCCCGGTAATATACCTAGATTTTAAAAATCCAAACTACTTTCATGTTAACCACAATAATACCATATAATACTGAAGGCCTACAATACCTAAAATATTCTGCAATTGCTGAAGTGTTAACTGTATCTTGCACATTTCTTTATTGGATGACTTTTTCATGCATAATTTTACATGTTTTGTAAGTCTTATAAATATTGTGCATGTTACTAATCAAACCTTTACTTTAAGTTCAATTTAATCAATTCTATTTAACAATACACAGTTTGTTAAATGATCTAGTTAAATTTTATATTTTTCAATTTGTTTATATTCAGGGTTTACGATAAATGGGTGGCTATGAAAAGGAGAGGTTTGTTAACATCTCTGAAGAGGAGAAAAATGAACTGACGTGTAGTGTCTGACAACAAATATTCCGAAATCCGGTTATCGCCAACTGTTGTCTTCAGACATTTTGTGAGTTTTGAATTCACGAGTGGCTCAAAAACTGCAACACTTGTCCTTATATTAGGAAACACCTAGCCTTAAATAAATTAAGACCAGCACCAAGGTAAAACTATTAAAGTTACTATATGGTCCAAATAATATTCAATGATTTGTACTAGGGTATTGAATAACTTATTAGGAAAATTGCAAATTTGTTGTGAATTTAAAGAGAAGGGATGTAAAGAAATTATACCCTTAGAAAAATTGAGTCAACATTTGTCCTTTCAATGTAAAAAAGTTTTGACAATTGTTTGTGTGTTTGTAGTGTTAAATTGAATTAAAAAAATTTCTTTAAAAAGAAAAATATTGTTCAAGATTATATTAGTTAATAGCGTTAATAACTTTTTGCGTATAAATTAATTTTATGTAATTCGATGTAATATTTAATTAAAGGTTTAACTCTAAATAATTAAATATAACTATAATAATTATAGCAATGACATTTATTTAAATAAATATTTTTGCTGGTTAGCTACATTAAAATGGGGACTTAAAATCTATCCTAACTGGACAATAAGACTTAACGAGACAAATACGTGTTGGTTCTCATACATATCGGTTAACCACAAGTTCGGTCCCGACAACAGGACATTTGTCACACACCCGGATGTATCACAAAATATAAAACATCTGTTTATCATTTAATTAAATTTATTTTCTATAAATTCGTTGCAATATTTGAGTTTAGAACAATTTAAACTTATAGCACAAACTTATACTTCAAAATGAAAGCTATTCTCTTCTTAGTATTATTGGTTGTCTTCACTCTTTCTTCAGGTAAGACCACAAAAAGTCTGTTCTTTCATTCAATGATTTCTTAATCCATAGTTAAAAGCCTACCACCTAGTGGTGCTAAAAATTCTAAAAATAAGGTTGGTGGTTCGTCTAGCCATTCGCCTGCTGTTGGTTCAAAAATCAAAGGAGTAGAAGAAACTGTAGGTCATGTACAAGCTAACGTAGCAGGAAAAAAAAGCAAATTAATGTTTTTCTATTGTTTTAATAAAACTTCATTGAATAAATGTTTCTAATTGTCTATCCTAGAGCATTACATTCTTTGTATTTTTTATTTAAAACTAAATTTCATTAAATGAAATTTATTTTAAACTATTAATTATTTTTTAAATACATAATTAAGGAAAAATGGCACATTTATTATTAAATTTTTAAATAGAACCTTATCTTACGGAATAAGTATTCTGTTTATAATTACAGTCAATATACATGTATAATAGTTACCCACTATAATACTTATGTATACTTATGTATATCGTATAATACTGAAGACCTAAAATACCTAAAATATTCTGCAATTACTGATGTGTTGAATTTAGCTTGCACATTTCCTTATTGGATGATTTTCTCATGGATAATTTTATAAGCTATGTGTAGCGCTAGAGCCGCCTCTGTGACAATAACTGGTCACCAGACAACTCTCGGGTCATGGGTGGACCCATACCCCTGCAGATAAAGGGGTGTATACTCACTGTGGCTCTTATTTGACATAAAGGCGACTATCACTTATGAATTAGTTAATGTCTTTCAGAGCCTTTCACTCACACAATTAGTCGATGATTCACACTTTTAGGCAATTATTCAATAAAATACTTTTTTTTAACTTTGAAAAGGAGTTTCTCTGTCTATAAAGATTTCTTTATAAAAATAATTCTTTAAACAATTCGTCAAAACAAATCAATTTAAAACATTTTAATTAAACTAAAGATGAGTTGACTGCAGACATCAACCGTCGATTGTAGACTCGAGACGCACTCTACTCCAACTCTGACTTAATACAGACTGACGACCGCTGACTCGTTATCTCTTTTTATAGCCTCATCTCTGCTGATGAAGCTACCAATGAATGATTAATAATGTGTTTTTTTGTTTTTCAATTATCAAGTTAGTTTAGAAAATAGAAGCATGCAAAGTTAGATATTTTGAAAATTCGATTTGACCCTTTTCAAAAAATACTCAACTTATTTTGATGAAACTTGGTGATTTCATGTAGATTAATATTAGGTTATAGTATACCAATTTTCATTAAATTATCTCAAGTGGTTCAGATTTTATTGCCGTTAAAATAATAATATATAAAACTTTATTTTTCAAAATTCGCAAAAAACGAGTTTTTATTTTTAGAAGTTCCTTAATTAAATACTTAAATGCCAATAACTTCTGAACCATTTGAAATAATTTAATGAAACCTGGTACACTATAACAAAATATTAATCTACATGAAATTACCAAGGTTCATCAAAATAAGTTGAGTATTTTTTGAATAGGGTCAAATCGAATTTTCAAAATATCTAACTTTGCATGCTTCTATTTTCTAAACTACCTTGAAAATTGGAAAACAAAAAAACAGGTATCAAATCAATTTTGATATATTTTATAAAAATGTATATAAATAAAATATATCTTTTAAATCCTTAAAAATATGAGGCATTTGGCAAAATATTGAATTACTAGAAAAATATACTAGATAAATGAAAAATTTTTCGTTTTCATAAAATCTAGATAAAACCATGTCTGTGGTTAAAAAATAATTTGATTTCTTTAATTAATATAGGAGATATAGGGAAAAGTCGCCGGACACCAATTAAATCTCTGACTGTATGTTATCCAGTAATAGCAGCCCTACAAATTGTGAGTATATCTTTCCGATAATCACCATCTCCATAATTATGACACGAAGCCAGTTTTTCTAATGCAGTTAAACAGCTTTCTTTTACTTGACTTTCAAAATCATTGGCTTTCTTCTTCATTTCCGCCATATTAGAAACTTAATGGAATAAATTTTATATCAAATTTTATACAATTTATTAAGGCTAGGATGTCTTACCAAGAACACATTTACCATTTCGAAATGTAGGGCTGAATTTAAATAAAAGACCAACATTTAACGCTTCCGCACATTTTTTGCAATCCTTAACATTTTTAATAAAACTGCATTCCTCTTGAATTGAAGTATGGCATCCGCCACTCTTTTTTTCACCGGTGTTACTTCTGACAAAACCGGGATAAATTGAAATATTATGAAAATAAACAAAATAATTATAGTTTTCATCTTATAACAAATTGACAAAATATAAAATAATTGAGACTAAAGCTTAATTAGACGACAATCAAATCTGTTATATATATGTAATTAATGTAATAAAAAAATTATTTTAAGTTTTAATTACCACAAAATGTTTAGCAAAAGTGATAAATTTTAAACACATGAAATGATTAGGGTAAGTTTATAGCAGGAAAATATATATGGTTAGAGTATAAACTTGAGTAGATTTCACTACATTTACATAGTGTAGTGTTGTATAATCTCATCTCAATTTGAATCCCAGTATAAATGAATCTGACATTAATCTGACATCTGGTCATGTGAAATCTGGCTCGGTAAAATTGATATTTAAAGCTGCAAAGAAATAAAAATTGAACTATATCATCAATATATAATTCAAAGTTAAACCTAGTAAAGTTAATTTTTGAGTTTGAATATTTGAAATTCAAATTCATTTTTATGAAATTTAGTAAATAGTAATTTATATTTAAAAGTAAAGTTCATGCAATACTATTGTAGTGACCGAAGATTTAACGAAACGTTTAGGAATACAATTTAAAGTTTTTTAAAGCGGGAAAATCGGTAAATATAAGAATAAAGTCAGGAATCGGTTATAAATCGTGTAAATCGTAAGAATAATCGTTAGAAAGTCATAAAAGTATCCGAAAGTATTAAACAAATAAGAATTGAATTTATAGACGCCCGCGTAATTCGTATGAGTCTCTATATTCCCCCGCGTTTATTCGAAGCCACCGACTCCACAGTTTTGCGCTAACTCGACCCGTGGGCTGAATTGCTGCGTGCTTTCGGGAAACGCGAGATGACCGTACAGTGCGAGCCATAGTTGTTCTTGCATCGCGGACGCCACGAACACCTGAACCTGGTGTTCCCGTCTCTCCATCGCGGCGTGTGGTAAATTCCAATATGCGGCAAATCAATGCGTCCGTTGAACACCAATAAGCGGGTCGTCGTTATACGGTGCCCAGACCACCAGCTTGCTCTATGGCCGCAATTGTCCCGGTTCGCCCAAGCATAAACACCAGGCTCCGGCCTCACGACCCATCCATTGAGCCTTTCGGTAGTGGACGAATCGGTTGAAGCGACAGACGTATACCATGTTCGAATTCTTAGGGTCCAATAGGGTCCATGGATGTCGCCTTTGTTGATTCGCGTCACGATAGGCTGCGTTCAAATCCACTGGTTCGTCGTCGGGTTTGTTGTTGAGAATGAATTGTAGTTCAATGACATCATCAGTCCGGAATATCGAACAAATCTCTAATCCAATGGGAGTTAGCGGCCAAATAGATAAGAGTTTGGTGTTGTTTACGCATTATTTGCAACAACTCTTTGGAAGTGTAGGGTTTGTCTCTCATGGAAACCATTCTTTTTATTAGTAATGGAAAGGACAGGGAGGTTGATGGCTCTCTAGAGACCCATTCTTTTTATTAGTAACGGGAGGGGACAGAGAGGCCTATTGCTTGTATCGAGATAATATTTCTTTGAATATTAACGGGTAGTATATAGCCTTATGCTAGTAATGGAGGGACAGGGAGGTTCGTGGCCCTCTAGAGACCCATTTTTTTCAGTAGTAACGGGAGAGGACCGGGTAGTTCATTTTCTTTTAGAGACTTATCTTTTGGATATTAAAGTAGGAGGCAAAGAGGTCTTTTATGCTTACACTTATCATTGCGAACACTAAACATTGCATACACTAATTAACACTAATCCGCGCGTACACTAAACCGCACGTACACTAATATGCGCGTACACTAATATGCGCGTACATGAATACGCGCGTACACTAATCCACGCGTGCACTAATATGCGCGTACATTAATTAATTTGTTTCAGAATCCCTTATATATTAATAAGCCCATATAATTATCCACTCATAATTTGAGACATATATTTAGAAAATTTTGAAACCAAACTGAGAATTTTATTGAAAATGATGGTAAATGTAGTGATTATGGCTTTGACCTCAAACCTTGTTTATATTGATATACAGAAAAAATTGTATACAAGAAAAAAGCGTAACTATTCAATTTAAATAATTATAATAATTATTATGAAAATAAGTAAAAAATGTTTATGTTAGTTTAAGTTAGGTTGGGTCAAGTTAGATAAGTAGTTGGAGTTTTGCCCTTTTTCTTATATATACCAATATAGAAAGGGCATATTTGCTAACTTTTGAACTAGATATTTCCTGAAACCCAGACCCCCATCGATATACATGCATAATATTTACCCAGTTTAATACATATAAACCTAGATTTTTGAACATGGACTTTATTTAAAGACTGTACTTAATGTTTAAGAATATTTACCAAAATTTTCCCTTATTAAACAATACTATCGTAAACTTAAGCAAATTACATTTCATTTAATGGAAGATAAATAATTTAAATAGTTCTGCAAATAGAAAAAATGTATTTTTTTAATAATAATAAATTTTAGAAAGATCAAGATGAATTTTAAACGAATAAGATGACAAGAGTGACTTTATAACAATAGAATATTTATGTTAGAGTTCAAACTTGAGTAGATTTTAAATAGATAATTTCATTACATTTAAGGAGTGCATTGTCGTATAACCTCGTCTCAATTTTCATCCCTGTATAAGTGAATCTGACCTTTAAACTGATCTAGTAATCAAATTTTTTACACGTTTTTCATTATTACTAAATTATTTTGGTTTTGTATTATTTTCTGATAATTTTATTGTCAATTATTGTAAAAATAAAACATTTTATAGTTTATATTCTCGTTATAAATCAATTAAAAAAATTTCATCGCATTATATGGAAGTAAGTAATTTAATCTTGATTTTATTAAAAGAAACTTAATTTTTGACACATGTTTATTTTATTAAGGGTTTATTATTAATGTTTTAAATAAACCCTTTACTGAGAATAATGTGTAAGCATCCTGTTAATAATTACACTCAATATACCGGTATTATACCTAGATTTTCAAAATTAAAACCACTTACATATTGTCTAATGTTAACCATAATAATACTGATACCGTATAATACATAAAATGTTCTGCAATTACTTAAGTATTATACATATATACTCACTGTATCTTGCACATCTCTTTATTGGATCCCTTTCTCATGAATAATTTTACGTTTTGTAAGTCTTATAAATATTGTGCATGTTAATAATCACTTTAAGTTTAATCTAATCAATGCTATCAAAAATCCACATTTTGATAAAAATTCTGGTTAAATTTTGTTTTTAATCATTAGTTTATTGATGCCTACATTGGAACTAAATTACCCTGTAAAATCCAAATCTCTAAGAATAATTCAAAGAGAATTTCTAAATATTTGTTGATGAACCTTTTAGTATTAACAAGATAATAAAAGACTACTCATTCAATTTGTATATATTTAAGGTTTTCGATAAATGACTGGCTTTGAATACAACACCATTACAAAGAATTTTGAATTTGTGGTTCTGCTATTCTTGCATGTTTAAATTTTTGTGATACAAGTTTATTAGTTTTGGTTTGAGTTGTATATTAATAGCAACAATGTTTTGACCTTTAAGTTTGACTGTAATCAGTACTTTGTTTATTTAATGTTTAAAATGAAAGAAAATTTGCTTAAATTTTCTCTTTATTAAACAATAGTATCGTAGACTTAATCAAATTAGATTTCATTTAATAAAAGTCAAATATTTTAAATAAATTTAAATTGATAAATATGTTATCCATCAATAACAGCTCTACACCCTGTGATATTTCCAAGTTTAAAGACGTAATCTTTATAATATTCACCATTTTTATACTTATCACATCCGGCTAGTTTTTCAATGCATCAAAACAACTGTCTCTTATTTGCTTTATATCATAACCCTTTTCTTTTATATCCTTATCAATACTTTTATATGCTTAATGAAACAAATAATGTTTGGCCACCAGTAGTGATGAGTGATTAGTGAAACTGTTTTGGCTTTTCCTGGATGTCTGCGATTGTCGTGAAATATTTTCAGAAGTTTAGGTCTGAGTTGTATCGGAACAACTATTTTGTGTCGACCGTTGAGTTTGACTGTAGTCAGACCTTCGTTAATTAAAGGTCTACGGATGTATGAGAGGTCTGAGGACTGTTGTTCGGCTTTGATCTCATCCGATAAACGTTGAAGTGCTGCTTTTGTTCGAGACTGTTTATCGTTTGGTTTTCTGTGAGATGTGTTGGGTTTTGAATTAGTTGCGATATGTTGAGTCGAATTTTGTCGGTTTGTAGAGCAATGACGTGATTTAGAGGTTGTCTTAAGTCCTGAGTTTTGTTCTTTATCAAGAGTGTTGGATACGTTTGGACTCAATTGGTTGGGACGTTTGATATACGCTTTTTGGTTGTTTAGGTCCAGTTGTAGACCAAACCGTTGTCCAATGTCTAAACCAATGAGGAGTGGGTATCTGAAGTTTTGTAAGACATGATATATGGTTTGATGTGTCGTCTTCTCAATAGTTGTGTTGACTGTCACGCATCCGCTGCTTCTCGTTTGGCCATCAATTTGATGAATGACCGAGGAAGTGTTCGGTGCGATCGACAGCTTCAGTTGATTACAGAGTGTTTGAGAAATTACACTGATAGTACTGCCAGAGTCGATGAAGGCTTTGACCGGTTGATTGTTGAGTTTGAGGTCAATGTCTATGAAGCGATCGTTTGCTTTCGTTGCGAGTGTTAGGGACTCTGGTTCTGTTGTACGATTAGTTTCGGTTGTGGGCGACTGTTGAGGACAGATTTGTGCGTTGTTGTTCTGAATCGGCTGTGGAGCGCCTCGAAACTGTTGTGTTTGCTGAGAGTTGTATCCCAAATGCAAACTTTTGTTCGGGCACTCACTATGCCAATGATAAGAAGTGAAACCAATCCGTTGACAGTGTCTGCAAGGATTTGATGGTTGGTCGTCGTTCTCGAGATTCTTGTTGTGATTCTGTTTGTGAATGCGATTCATGTCGGCCTCAATGTCCTGTGCCATTTGTAACCATTCTGTTGTCTTGGTGAATCTTCTGCCGTAGAAGTGAGTGCGATAGGATTGTGGCAGTCCTTCGGTCATGAGATCGCAGATGTCTTTGTCAGTGATTGTGGTGCTTCTCAAATTCTTGAGTTTGTCGTCGTAATAGTTTTTAATTGTTTCTCCTTTTTGGACCCGTCTTCTGGTTGCGGCAGCCATTGGAGGGATGTCACAGTGTGCGTAACGACTTTTGAGCATTTCCTTGGCTTGTGTCCAATCAATGGTATCATCTGACATAACCTCTCTTCTATAGAAGTTCGCGGCATCGCCTTCGAGGAACTGAACGACGTGAATGAGTTTCTGGTCATCTGTGAGTGAAGTGAAGATGCGGTTGAAGATGACCAGAAAGGGTTCAATTTCCAACGAAGACTCCTTTCCGCTAAACTTTGGTATCTTTGGGAATGTGTCGTTGGTCGTTATTGTTGTGGTTCGACCGGAACGGAGAATCATATACTAATTGGTGTTCGAGTGATTCGTGTATTTGTGGCGTTTGTTTGAGCGCTTCCTTTGTGTAGTCGTTCGGCTGTGATTTGTGTAGTTTTTGGCGCCGATAGTGTGGTCTCCAGTGATGGCCGTCAATTGGTTTTGATGTGGCGGTGAGTGTGTTGTGGCCAATAAGCGGTTTGTGTTTAGTGGGTGGTGTGGCCGCTGTTCCACACGTTTTGTGAGCCTTTGTGGCGAAAACCAAAATGTCGGCCGTGGATTCACTGAAGTGATGTGTTTAGGACAAGTGGCGACTTATCCTACCGGCTGCGCCAATGAAACGACTCGTCTGGTGTGGGACACGAGTCGGTGAGTCGGGACCGCCCGTGCGGTCGTCCGATGTTTTGTGTTGTGTATGTGCCGACATGTGGTCGGGCTTTTGGGCGCCAAACGGGTGTTGTGTTGAGTTCGGGTCAAGGGGTGACCAGGAGATCAACTCCTGTGGAACGCCTCTTGGCAAGGCCGGACACACAGAAGGACCTACAACTGGTGATGAAGTGATGACCCGAAGAAGATGTGGTGAAGAAGGGATGGCGTCGAAGAAGTGGTCCAAAAGGCGTTGAAAACAAAGACAAAAGGAATTCAAAACAAAACTGAAATTTATTTAAAAAGAGTGGAAAACTGCTCTGTTTGAGAGTCGAGCACTTAATGAGGCTCAACGTGTGTTGAGCACAAAACGTGTGCAAAAGGGTTAGCAATAAATTATGTTTAAAATATAAATATAAAAGTGACGTTGAAAGGGAAGGGATCGGTAGAGTTCGCCACAATATATTTATCAGAGATGGCTAAAAGAGGGTATTTCAAAATACACTCCTCCCCTAGACGAAAAATCCGGAAAATACCCTCTTATCGAAAAGATGAGAAATATTGAGGAAAAGTTATTGAAAATTCGAAAAATTTAGTAAAAATTCAGTAAAACTGTTGTAAACAATAAAAAAAACCAAACAAAACCAAAGAAAACATAACATAAATGACGTAAAAATGTATAATTTACAGTTTTTAGAGTAAATTTTTCGTGATCTCAATTGTTTCAAAGTTGGAAAAAGTCATTTTTTGCTTATATCTCCTAGTTTTTTGTTTTAAAATTGATAAAATACGTTAAATATTATTGAATTGTATGTATTTATAATGAAAAACACCTAAAACCCGCTTAATATAGGATTTTTAGCAAATTTTGGATCCATGATACCCCCTGAGCCGAGACCAAAATACCCTCCCCTGATACCCCCTGAGGTCGACTAGTTCAGCCATCTCTTATATTTATTAATGTAATTAAATATTATTTTAAGTTTTAATTACCACAAAATGTTTGCAATAGATATTTTAAACGAATGATATGACTGGAGTGACTTTATAGCAAGGGAATATATATGTTTAGAGTTCAAACTTGTTGTATACACTGGTCTCAACCTGCATCCCAGTATAAGTGAATCTGGCTATTAAACTAATCTAGTAATCAAATTTTGTACACGCTTAATTCCAAATAAGCCATCACATTATCAAAAGAAAATCTAATTTTAAATATTTAATAAAAAATACTTCCCTCAATCATTCAAATGATATCATATGTGATAAGTTCTATTCTTGCTCATGTCATAGTAGTACCCCTAACATATGACGTCAATAATTAAGATTTTCAAGAAAATTTGAAAATTTTGAAACATTGTGTCAAAGCATATCTCAAACCACGTGTCAACAAGTTTTTTTTACATTACCACCCAAGGTGGTCTGAAGAATATCCTGAAAATTGTCAATACCAAACAATCTAAACTTAACCCAAAATTAAGCCAAGCTTAACCTAAACCTTAACCTTACTTTAACTCAAATCTTGAACTGTTAAATTTCAGTAGCAAAGAATTATTTCGAAATTTGACGATAGTGTTCTTCAACGGCATCTTCACTTTACTCACAAATGACCAGAAACCCTTTGCTCCAGCTACAAAACGACAATTCAATAGATCGGAAACATACAAAATTTATTGTGACAATCACGTAGTGATTTTGAGACCCACAACAGTCACCGGAAAGAAACTTGCGATCTCATGACCGAAGGATTGTGTTATGAGCTTTATGTCTCACACAATGTAATGAACTTCAACTGTCGATCGAACCAAACATTTCCGTCATTCATCAAATGGCAAAACATTTGGCGGTCAATAGTAGTCCACCCGACCAACACGTGTGGTCCCTCATAAATTTTGGTTGACAGTAACCCGAAAACATGACAGTTTTCATACACCCGGATATATCACAAAATATAAAACATCTGTTTATCATTTAATTAAATTTATTCCTATAAATTCGTTGCAATACTTCAGTTTAGAACAGTTTAAACTTATAGCTCAAACTTATAGTTCAAAATGAAAGCTATTCTCTTCTTAATAGTATTGGTTGTCCTCACTCTTTCAGGTAAGACCACAAAAAATCTGTTCTTTCATTCAATGATTTCCTAATCCATAGTTCAAAGCGTACCTCAAAATGAAAAAGACGATTCTGATGAAATAGAAAATTCACAGGATTCAGGAGAAGCTCTAGACAGTAGCAGAGGAGGACAAAGAGGAGAACAAAGAGGTGAACAAAGAGGTGAACAAAGAGGTGAACAAAGAGGAGAACAAAGAGGAAAACAAAGAGGAGAACAAAGAGGAAAACAAAGAGGAGAACAAAAAGGAAGGCATAGAGGAGGAAAAAGATCATAAGCAGCGAATAAAAATTCCCTATTATTTTACCAAAACTTCATTTAGATTAACTTAACTTTTTTGTTTCTTAACAGATTTCAATGATTTTTTTAAAAATAATGAAACATCTATTGTAGTTTAATAATCAATATTTATTTTTTAAATATACTAGCTAGTTCAAAAAATAACTAGTACATTCAGAATCTATATGTTATATTTTTTGTTTTTAATGCTAAAATTTTATCAAGTTGTATATAAAATTCCACAATGTTGATGAACATGCTGCTTTTTACAGAACTAAAATATCTTGTTTAGTTTAGAAATTATTCAAGTTTTTCTAGCGAAATTTTTTTGGGAGGGCCCTAATAATTGATAAAATTTTGTTCATTTCATTTGTTTTATACATTTTTACTATAAATTTGATTCACATCTATTACTTTTTGAATGAATACTAATAAGACTTTTAGTGAATTTTTAACTGATTTTTAATCGGCGATTTCTGGCCAAGAACATGGCCATTAGCAAAAACTAACTTTATATTTTAATTACACTCTTTGGGCATTATATTTGGATGTTTTCATTATTTATTTTGAATATTATCTATTGTTACACAAACTATAAAATTGTAAGGGATTTATTTTGAGTTCAAATATACATATTTTGTTACGATATCAGAATATATTATATAATATGTTACCTTGTTAGTGGAACTTGTTACTTTTGCAAAGTGCGCTTCTTTCCGAAAAAAGAATTACAACTAAACAATGAATAGAGTCAATATAAATCGTCGTATAATACCTATAATACCAAGTATAATACTTATACCGGTATTATGCCTAGATTTTCCAAACCCAAACCACTTGCATATTGTCTAATGTTAACCACAATAATACTTATATCGTATAATACATAAAATGTTCTGCAATTACTCAGGTATTAAACGCTTATATGAGCTGTAATTTAAAAATTATTCTTGCTCATTTAAATAATATAATAAAACATTGTTATTCGATAAATTAGATCTGAATTTATCTTTATTTGAAGCATTAGATACCAATTTTACCTAGCCAATATCCACCGGTGAATAATAATGTCACCATCATACGCTCTACATCTCAAGCTTTCTAAAAAGATCAAGGTCATTATGATATCACAATAGCATTATTTTTTGGGTATATATCTTACCTGCTAAATTTCACCTTTTAAAAATGTCCATGCCAACTCATGATCAATGCCTTAATTTTATAATTAAGTTTCTATTCTGTTCTAAAAGTGCAATCACTTCGGACACAGTCGGACATAAGTGCCATCACTTTGTGTATGGACAACATTTATGGTTTGAGTCTTTTAATATTTAATCTATATTTTATTCAATACAATTGTTTTAAATGTAATTTTGTTTTAATTAATTTCCAATAAAAGATTTATTACAAATATGGTTGCATTTATTAAAGAACCTACACGTGCCTAGGGCATGTCTAATTTTGGTGATATCAACTTTTAACCGGATTTTCAATAATAACTCTCAAATTTCTACTATAAATGTATTAATCTTTAATTAAGACAAAGGGGATTTCGAAATGTGGTAAAAAGTATGCATGTTCAAATTGTATAACCATAGAGCGGATTTTTAAGAAATTAATCCCTAAAAATGATACTCAAAACAGTTTTCACCTGAAAAAGTGTGTTTTAAGAAAATTATAATTTTAATCAATCTGTAGGCCCAAAAGTGAGGACACATATAAAATAGTTTTTAATACTTTATTATTGATCAATGATTATAGCAAAAGAGAGCACACATTAAAACATATTAAAAGTTAGAGTAAGAGTAAGAGTGAGCGGCACAAACACACATACAATTCCTTATAAATATATTGAATGCAAATTTTGTTTGTATAAACAAATTCTTTTACATTTACATCATTGCCTACAATACACCACTTTCTTTAAAAAAAAGAATATATATTAATTAAGTTAATTAAAAGTAAAAAAATGAGAAAAAAATTCTATTTTAAATATTTACTTAAAATAACTTTAAATCAAAGGTAAAGAAAAAAAAATAAAAGCATAAATCTAATTTGGTAAAATATGTAGCATAAGTACACAATTTGTGAAATATTTGAAAATAGTTACAAGATTATTTGTAGTATATATTACCATTCCGGCCAGTGTACATAAAATAGTATATTTAAAATATAAAAATGTTTAGAAATATTCATAAATTTTTCCAATTAACAAGAAAACAAGGTTTGCGTTCAAACTCAAAAGGCACTACATTTACGGGTTAAAACTAGTATATATTTTATTGAGTGTTTTAAACGGAAAAATATTAATATTTTAAAAAATCAAGAATTAAATAAAGGCTCAACCTGGGTAAAAATGACGAAACATAATACATTTGCTAATTCGGCCCATCACTCCTAAAAATCTTTAAGGAATGAATTATAAATATATTGAATGCAAATTTTGTTTGTATAAACAAATTCTTTTACATTTACATCATTGCCTACAATACACCACTTTCTTTAAAAAAAGAATATATATTAATTAAGTTAATTAAGAGTAAAAAATGAGAAAAAAATTCTATTTTAAATATTTACTTAAAATAACTTTAAATCAAAGGTAAAGAAAAACAAGGTTTGAAGCCAAAGCCATAATCACTACATTTACAGTAATTTTTAATAAGATTCTCAGAATGGTTTAAAAATACTAGCAAAAGGCCTCCCTGTCCCCTCCGTTACTAATAAAAAAGATGGTTCTCTAGAGAGCCATCAACCTCCCTGTCCCCTCCATTACTAATAAAGAGAATGGTCTTTGGAGAGCCATAAACCTCCCTGTCCACTTCATTACTAAAATAAGCCAATATGTCACACGTTAATATTCAAAGAAATA